>JBCEWC010016716.1:0-12945 GCA_038996855.1 Solanum aculeatissimum
CTTCAATGGAGGCCAAGAGGGTTTTGGAATTTCTAAAGAGAGTGTAGGAGAGTTTTAATGGATGAATGAGGGTTAGGTTTATATCCAATAGGTTTAAGGGACTTTAGGAAGCCTAAAAAGGGTCTAGGGATCAACCAAATTACAATTTAACCCTTAAAGAGGCGAAAAATTCACTATCTTCAGGGTCAGACGGAGGCTCAAATGGACCATTCCACATTTGACGGTCTGTTAAACTGCTCCATCTGCCTTAACTTAGCCAAATCTTCAGCCCACAGCCTTTCCAAGCCACTTCCCAACTTGACGGACCACCAAATGGTCCGTTTGAGGTCTCACGGACAGTGGGGTGGTCCGTGGACCCTAACTTAGTATTTAGGGTGGGACTTGGCCACCCCAACCTCTCTGAACCACTTGACAGAACCCCACATGGACCGTGCAAATTTTCAAGGTCTGTCTCACGTGCCTTGGGAAATTTCCAGGGCCTATCTCCAATGTCTTCCGAATTTCAGGCAGTCCTACTCTTTTGGCCATAACTTCATCATCCGACCTTGGAATTGAGTGAAACTAGTTGAGTTGAAAATATAATTCAAAGAGATTTCATTTGATATGTATTATCCCACATAGTTCAACACACATAAAAAGTTATGTATATGTGAAGTGTATTGTCCAAACGGCCTCTCTAGGCCCCAAAATGATCCATTTTGCGTTCGGCTACTTAAACTCCACCCGTGGCCACCAAATTTCAACCACGACCATAATAAAACCATAAAAGACCAACCATAAGAGGTTTCTAAAATTTTTGGGTCGTTACAATGAAGCATAATCAGGAGTATGTGAACGCAGTCAATCTTCAGCCTCTACGAGCACGCATGCATAAGGAGCCTTACTATGAGGAGGACATTAGCTTTGTCATTGATCAGATGGGGGTTTTTTGGACCAACACCCAAGGGTCCAATAAGGACTATTGGCACTAAGGTCAAGGAAACCAAGGTCAGAACTTTAATAGAGATTGTGCTTTCACCGACAATATTCGAGGTGACTACTATTACAAGAATAGGGGCCAAGATAGAGATGTTAATTGGGGTTGTGGAGATGGTTACAGGAATGGAGCATATGTTCTACTGAATAAGCGTGACTCTGGGGCTAGTAGTTCGTTGATAGAGGAGATGTTTGACCAACTGTTGAAAAAGGTTGACGCTCAGGATGAGACACTAAAGGGGATAAATTTTGACATCTCCAGCATTAATCAGAAGATCAAGTCCTATTTTGTTGCTATCAAGCAGCTGGAGGAATAGTTTGGCCAAATGTCAACTCAATTGAGCAAGTATCATAAAGGTACCCAGCAATACAGTACAAAATCCAAAGAATGAGAGGAAGTGTATAGCCATAATGACATGTAGGAGCAACCAGACCATCAACCCACTGATTCCAACTAATGATGATGAGGTTCGTGAGGAGATGGTTGATAGCAAGGATACAGAAACTAGAGATGCTAGTTCCAAGGAAGGGGTGAGTAATGAGGTAGTGACACCACAAAAGTTGAAATCTATACCTAGACCTCCCTCTTATTTCCCTCAGTGACTCAAAAAGAAGAAGGAAGTTAAATTCCAGCACTTTCTCTCTATGTTGAAGCAGCTTACTATCAATATCCCTCCAATAGAGGCATTGGAGAAGATGTATGGGTATGCTAAATTCATAAAGGTCCTTGTGACAAAAAAGAGGATGATAAGTCATGTGTTGTCCCAAGATCTTCAGCATTGCAGTGTTATAGCAACAAGGTCCTTGGTGCAAAAGAAAGAGGATCCTGGAGCATTCACCATACCCTGCACCATTGGAGATGTTGAATTTGCAAAGGCATTATGTGATTTTGGTGCCAATATCAATTTGATGCCTCTTCCAATATTCAAAAAGCTAGATGTGAGATCCCCTACTCTGATGAGTATGTGATTGTTGATGGATGATGAAATGGTAAAGAATCCTATGGGGATCATTTATAACGTTCTCGTCAAAGTCAAAAAATTCATCTTCCCCGCAGACTTTATGATCCTTGATTGCGAAGTTGACTTCAAAGTCCCAATCATCTTAGGAAGGCCCTTCCTAGACATTGGGCAAGCACTAGTGGATATGGAATTAGGCCAACTCAAGTTTCAATTCAATGATGAAGAATTCGTCTTCAATATCTATCCGTCCATAAAGAGGCCAGATGATTTAAAGATGGAAGTTTGGGCACTTGGTGAAGTTTTAGTAGCCAAGTTGTCTAAGTCGTGCCATGACAATAAATCAAGTATTTCTTGGGGGGAAACTCAAGAATGATATTGGAGCTTAGGCACCCAATTATGTTCTTTTTTGACCCCTATGCTTTAATTTTGATATATTTTGTGCATTGAGGACAATGCAAAGCTTTTTTGATGGGGTATGGGTAGTTATAGTCCTCGATGAAGTCTGAGTAGCCAAGACCTATAACAACACCAAAGTTTGAATCCAAGGGATTTTCTTTCTTGTGTTCTTTCCCTAAGAACGTTTACTTTCTATTGAACCAACATGTTTAGGATGTGTAGGTAGTATTAGTAGCATGTTGTAGTAAAGTATGTGACATATGTTAGTTTTTGTTGAAAAATGATACCCATCAAAATTTTATTTTAGGTAGTTTGATAACAACCATGTGAAATCAGTGATCAATAGTGCTTGTTTTGATAAGTTAAGGTTTAATTTTGATAAGAAGCATAATCTGAGAGTCTGTGCTGATAGTGTAATAAGTTTCAAGAGTGTATGAGCTTATTTGCATAATGCTTATATTGTGGTTCAATTCAGAACTTGCCTTGTTACTCTAACTTAGACTATAGGTAAATTGGTTAGGTTGGGATCTTAGGTCATTGTTCATATTAGTTCACTTAGCCTAAATAACCATCCAAATGCTTGATGTATCCCTTGATCCTAATATTTGAGCTTAACATGTACCTTTTCTTGGTAAACACCTAAGTAACCCAACCTTTTTAATATGAAATCCTGAATTTGGCCCTGGTTCTTCCTTGAAAATTATGCACCTTGACTGAGGAAAAAATCTTAAGTTGAGGGTGGCTACCAAAAGTGGCCCTAGTTCATAGGTTGGATATTGTGCACCTCAACTCAGGCCAAAATCCTAAGTTGGGGGTGGTTGATGTAAGGAAAATCACAGAAAATGGGGTAGAAGCTAGTGATACATGAAAAGGGGGGAAAATGTGCTATGGGTGCAAGAAAAATGATTAAATGCCAAAATAATGAGCTAAAAAGAACAAGGATGAGAAAAAAGAAGACAATGAGCTAAAAGAGTAAGTAAGGCACCCAGAAAAGTTTGAAATAGAAGAAGGGGAGAATGAGTTGAAAATTAACAGTGTTGGTAGGGAAAAAGTGTAAAATAGCACAGTGTCAAGTAGGGTCATTAGTCACTTCATAAAACATCATAACAAAGCCCCCTTAGCCTACATTGCAAGCCAAGAATGTCTTATAGTGATTCCAGTCCAAGTAGTCGAAGGTCATAGTTGTGAGTATAGTAAGCATATGGAATTGAGCACAGTATTAGAATATTTGTTGTAAGAGTGAGTGATTTTTGTCAGTCCCAAGCATAAATTTTGAAGATACTACTATAAGTGAGATATGGGGCTTCTTTTTATAAGGGCACCTGAATACACTATTGATTATAGGCTATTTTAGTGATTGTGGTTTATCTGTGATTACCTTTCTTGTCATAGTTGCACTGTCACATATATGGATTTGCATTGATTTATTTGATCACTATTTGATATGTACTTATATGTTAGCTTGGGTATGAAACATTGATTTTGAGATGAAGTATGCCATTAGATTGAGGTTTGTGTGTTGTTATACTATTTATGTAGATTGAGTATGTCGCTTAAGGACAAGCAATAATTTTAAGTTGAGGGTGTTGATGTGCTATAAAAATACAACACTTTTAATGCTTAAAATGTAGGATTTTCTGCGCTCTCAAGGTGATGTTAGTGGGTATGATGTGTTTTTATGTTTATTTTTTAGGATTACAAGAGTCGGCATGAATTTTGGAAACGTTCTCTAGAATTGCAGTTTTGATGACATATGAGATACTCTATAGACCGTGGATATTTCCATGAGTTGTAGAGAGGTTTCATGAGTTAGATCCTATGAAAGGCCAAATATCAAAAGTTGTCTCCACGAGTTGTCATACAAGCCATAGATATTTATACGAGTCATGGATTGGTTTCCTTCCTTGAGGATAAGACTTTGTCACATTTTTTAGGTGTTATCAGATAGAACCCTATATGGGTCGTAAGTCTGTACATGGCCTATAGAAAAGTCTCGTAGAGTGGACATCAATTTTTAAAGATAGTAGAATATGAAGCCTACGTACGGGCCATGGAACTTTGTACGGCCTGTAACCCAGTGTATAGAAATTGTCGACACTAGTTTTCCTATTCCATTTTGGATTTGTATTTTAGTTATTATAAATAGGTTTTGTTTAAGAAGAGTATGTACCAGATTGAGAAAAACAATAGGAAACCACTTTGAGAACTTTTCTTTTGTGATTTTTACATTGGTTTAATACATTGTGATTTCTTGTGAAGATTGGGATTTTCTTGTTCTTAACTTCATCATTGTAAGTGATTAATTATGCTATTTCTTAACATGATTTCTTCATATACAATGATCATGCATAGCTAAATCCACAACTAGGGTGGGACCATGAAGAACTAACAAGGTAAAATCGAATAATTAGTAATTCTTGGATAGTGTACATACATGTATTAATTGATTCTCTTCATTATGAAAGCTTTTTAACGGTGACCAATGTTAGAACCTTCCCTAATTCTTATCGACTAGATCAAGGTGGTGAGGAATGAGAAAAGATATTAATTAACAGGATTTGATTTGATCCCTCTCGTCTAATCAATCAAACTAGGTCAAAGTAGAATTGGAACAATAGGTAAGGGTTAGTAATGTCACACTGCGGGAATGAATCAAATGATGTAGTAAAATTTACATCTCTGTATCAAAGGGTTTGTTAAACCATACTTACCATTCAGCATGCTACACACTAGAAAAGATTACGATTATCTGGTAATACTGAGTTAGGATGTCGTGGGAACACAATGCCCTAGTTACTTCTTCTACTTATTTTACACACTTGCTTCTAGTTTAGGTTTAGTTACTGAAATTACAACCTCCCCCCCCCCAGGAGATAAGTAGGTTAATTTAACTTAAATTTCTTGAAATTACTCCAAGTCTAACCATATTTCCCAAGGGTTTGACCCTAACCTTGGTTAGGTTAT
Source organism: Solanum aculeatissimum (assembly GCA_038996855.1). Taxonomy (NCBI): domain Eukaryota; kingdom Viridiplantae; phylum Streptophyta; class Magnoliopsida; order Solanales; family Solanaceae; genus Solanum; species Solanum aculeatissimum. Next base: position 5,298 of record JBCEWC010016716.1, read on the forward strand.
AGATTTTGATAGTGACCGCTTACCCTCTATTTGAGTTGTAGCTTAGGCGATATCAGTCCATGAATGAGGTGCCTTGTCAAATGCCAAGCCTCTGCGAACGTGCCTGAGGCTCCGTGAACGCAAAGCTTTGTCCCTTGCCCTTCCATGAACCCGCCCAACCCTCTACAAATGTAGAGGGTTATTTTGTCGGTGCACCAACAATTGCAAAAACTTCCCCAAGGTATTACAGGGCAATCTGGTCCATTTTACACAAAGTACATGGATTTTTACATTTTGAATCAAACAGTGTTGTCAGAAATCCCAACGGAGCATCGTACGGAAAAATAAGGGGCCCACTTTTTTTGGCTAATTTTAGCTAAAAGAATTTAGGTGGTCAAAACGAATCCGGAAGCCCCGTCAATTGACAAAGGATTGTTTTAGATTATTTTTGACATTTTGGAGCTGAACACACCATCAAATTTCCATTTCGAGCACGGTTAGCTAGGGTTTTTTAGAAACACACTTTTTAGCTTCCAATTGAACTCACTTTGCAACTTTTGGCTCAAATTTATACTAGGACCCTCCACCCTTGGACCAAATATCCTCCTAGCCTAAATTATTCATTTCAAAACTAATGGATCCATTAGAATCCCATTCTAAGACCGTTTGATAGGGTTTTATCAAAAATCTCATTTTTACAATTATAACTCCTCGTTAACTTGCAAATTCACATAATTCTCAACCAATTCAACCTATAACCATCCCAAAAGCCCCAATAGGTCATAAAAGGTCTGAGGTAACTATACATAAGCTCAAATTAGTTGGCATACCATAGAAATATAGAAATTACCCAGAGGGTCATTACATATTCGCAACACCAATGTTGATTCGCCTTCTCTGAAATCTTTTCCCATTATTTGTGAGTATGTGGATGGATATCCTACTCATTTTGCAAGAGTTCCTTCAGATAGGGATATTGATTTTTCCATTGATATTGAGCCAGGCACTAAGCCTATTTCTATTCCTCTCTATCATATGGATCTTGCTAAATTGAAGGAGTTGAAGAAGTAACTTTAGGACTTGTCGAGTAAGGGATTCATTTGGCCTAGTAAGTCACCATGGGTTTCTCCAGTTCTATTTTTGAAGAAGAACAATGGTCGATGAGAATGTGTATTGATGATAGACATTTGAATAAGTGACAATCAAGAACAAGTACCCTCTTACCAGGATTGATAATTTATTTGACCAACTTTAGGTTATAGTGGTATTCACTAAGATTGATTTGAGGACTGGGTATCATCAGCTAAGGATTAAATCATCTGACATTGCTAAGACTATCTTCCAGATGAGGTACGATTACTTTGAATTTCTTGTCATGATATCTGGGTTGATAATACACCTGTCACATTTATGGAGCTGATGAATATACTATTTTTGCCTTATTTAGATTCTTGTATGATTGTTATTGATTACATCTTAGTTTATTCAAGATCCAAGCCGATTGTGTTAGACATTTAAGGATTGTTCTATAGAGGCTTAGGGAAGATAAATTGTATGTTAACTTCTCCAAGTGTGAGTTTTGGCTCTATTGAGTAGCTTTGTTGGGGAACGTGGTGTCCAAGGAGGGCATCAAGGTTAATTTTACAAGGATTGAGGTCGTGAGAGGGTGTACTAGACATACTTAAGTTATATAGATCCATAGCTTTGTAGGTTTAGCTAGGTAATATCAGTGCTTTGTGTAGGGATTTTCTACTATAGCAACTTCATTGACTAGGCTAACTCAGAAGAACATAACCTTTGTTTAGTTGGAGGAGTGTGAGGAGAGTTTTTAAAACCTCAATGACTTATTGACTACTATGCCTATCTTGACCTTGCTAGAGGAGGTCATTGACTTCACTATGTATTGTGTTGCATCGAGTGTTGGTTTGGGGGGGTGTTGATGCAGAAGGGGAAATGATTGCCTATGCCTCAAGGCAATTTAAAACACATAAGAAGAACTATCTATAACGATCCAAAAAAATTTCAACTTCGTAATGGTTTGTCAAGGTTAGAGTTGAACTCATCATGGTTGAATTTTTGTAGTCATGTGTTGTATTTAAGTGGACGAATTCAAAGTTATGGTTTTGGTGGAAGATTGTAAGTCCAGTTAGACAACATGGATTTTTAAAAGTCATACCTCTTGGTAAGATATGAACTGTGTGGGCTATTATATATCAAATTGAATCTCTTTTATTTATCTTCGCAATGCAACTGGTTTCACTTGATTCAGAGTTTGGATGTGAAAGTTATGACCCTTACAGTGAGACTGCCCATATTCAGAAGTGTGTTGGAAAAGGACTCAGGATGGAATCCAAGTGAGGGACCATGGACCGTTTGGTGGTTCATGGTCTATGGTGTGTCCCGTGGGTTGATCCAGTGGGCTCTCTTGGAGGTGGGACCAAGTTCTGGACTACGTGGAACTCCACGGAGGACTTCACGGTCCGTGTGAGCCTTCATGGTCCGTGAGGGGTCCCGTGAAGGGATCCAGAGAGTTGTCCAAGGCTTGGGACTGGACTTCGGACCAAGTGATGCTCCACGGACCAGTACACAGTCCGTGTTCAGCTACATAGTCCATGAGGACCTTCGTGAGTTGGTCTAGAAAGTCCCCCGAGAGTCCAAGCCGAAGCCGAGACCAAGTGAGGTCTCACTGATAGGTTCACGGTCCGTGAGCCTCTGAACGACTCCTGGGCAGCTTCCGTGAGGCCCTGTCTTCTATGATCTAGTCCATTTCATTAATGGTTAATTCATAATTTGGTTTAATCCTATGCCCCTTTTATCCTTTCTAAAGTCTCCTAAAGACCCCAAATCAAACCCTAATCCTCTTTTATTCATTATAACACTCTTCAATCCTCACAAAAATTCTCTCAATCCTCTTGACCTCCATTGATGAATGCTTGAAGAAATTTGGGGAAGATCATCTTTCTTGTAAAATCCTTCAATTCTCTTGGCTAATTTCAAGGTATGTAGGATTGATTCATGGATCCCTTTCATCCATGAAGACCCAAGAACCCTCATCTTCAAATTTTGAATTTAAGTTTTTCTTTAATTGTGGGTTCTTCAAATTTGAATGTACTTAATTCAATTGAGTTGTGGGCTGTAGAAATTAGGTAATTTAAAGTTGATTTAAGATTTGAATTTCATGAAGTACATTGAAACTCTTGAAGGTCTAATGTGCATGTCACTTTAATGATTTAATATGCATGGATAAATTTCATTATGTCTTGAATTGGGATTTCAACATGAATTATCTATTGAATTATGGTTTAAGGTTTGAATCCGCCATTACCCATGCACTTGATTTCTCATTCATGGAATATGCATTGAAGTACAGTTATGATGAAACTCTTGTTAAGGGCATGGCCCACTTGTTATGATATGATATGTTAAAGCTTGTGATCACATAGTCTCTTGTTATGGCTCTTTGAGCATTATGGGTGCTTGCACCATTTTGATATGTTATGAAAGCTTGATATGATAAGCTATGTAGATGAGCTACTCCTATTGCATTGATATAATTCTTGTTGACTTTTTATCCTAAGTATGGATATGGATTTGATAATGACATGGTTTTCTTAATGATGCATGGTTTTGAAAAGAATGTAAACCCTGTATTTTGAAAGGCTTGCATGTAATATATATATATTTCCGTGGGATGAGACTTATAACTGAGGCATTAGAGTCGGGGTGGACTAGCTCCAAGGGTCCTTACTCCTTTCCATCAAACCATGTACCAAAATGGGATTTCTCCCTAGATGGGATGACTCGTTATGTTTCCCCTTGTTGAAGAGTGACTAGGGATCTACCTGGCAAGTAGTCCTAATCTAAGTAGTAGCTCGCTCGAGTTCCTTTTGTTTTCGGTTGAGGTCACATCCCCACTATCATATGATTGTAGGATTGTATTTCTTGTATCATGGCATGGCATATTGTTAAGGTATACTTATCTTTTGGCTTTGTGCACTCCTTTCAATTCACTTGTCCCCTTGCCATATCGCTTGGTCATATTATTACATCTTATGCATTGCATGCCTACATACTTAGTGCATATTATGTGCTAACCCATACTCTTTGTCTACATTCTCTAACCATGTAAGGACCGGTGACGACCTTTATCACCCGTTCGACGACGAGTGACATCCTTAAAGCTATATCCTTGTGGTGAGCCCTTTTGTTCAAGGGCAATAGCTACTTTCTATCTTTCTTGTATCATTTTATTTTCCTACTTTATGACTTGAGGGTGAGCCCGTATTATGTCGAGGCCCTATTCTATCTTACCTAGAGGCCATGTTAGACATGTTAAACTCTTACATGTTGTATTATATTTTGTTGAGATATTATGACTATTGAGATTTGATTATGGTAATGATGTTCCAATTATGCTTATGATTATGTATTGGATTTGTGAATGTTTGGAATGCGCTTATGTGGAAAGTCCCCTAACCCAGTATGCCCCCATAGCTTGAGTTCAAAGCCCCATTTTCCCTAGAAATATGTGTTATGTGTTTACTTTTCTGCACTTTCGAACCGATGATGCGTGTAATGATGATGGCTTGATCGAGGACACTCGGGTTCTCCTTTGCCATGTCATATCTAGGCCCCACTTCTAGGTCATGACAATGATGGTATCAGAGCGCTAGGTTTTTAAATGATCCTCGGAGTCTAACATGCCATATCGATTAGAGTCTTGTTCATGGGTATGATGCATATCATGTCTATGAGCGGGAGGCTATGATGCCTTTTTAGGGATTTGTCTCATTTCATTAGTTTCCTATGTCATGCTATGAGTTGTTACGATAAATTTCCTAAACTCTTGGTATTCTTGTTGCTCTTTCAGAAAATGCCTCCCAGAAGAGCTCACTTCCCGAGTCAAGATCCTAACTACGAGGAACAAGTGACCCATGCTGAATTTTGGAATGTGGTGTCTATGTTAGCCCAAGCAGTGGCTAACCAAGCCCGTCCAGCTAACCCCATAACTTTTGGTACTCCGGCATCTAGGGTAAGGGATTTCACCCGAATAAACCCTTTGGAGTTCTTTGGCTCAAAAGTGGACAAGGATGCTCAAGAATTCATTAATGAACTCACTAAGGTGTCAACCATTATGGGTGTTAGTTCTGAGGAGAAGGCTGAGTTGGCTGCATACTTATTGAAATATGTGGCCCAGGTTTGGTATAATCAGTGTCTAGTTGAGAGGATGGTTGATGTCAAGGTTGGGTGGGAAGAGTTCAAGATGACCTTCCTTGACCGGTTATTTCCTCTTGAGCTTAGAGAGGCCAAAACGATTGAGTTTATCAATCTGACAAGGTGGTATGACTGTGATGTATTATTCTCTCAAATTTACTAAGCTCTCTAAGTATGCTCTAATGTTTGTATCTGACCCCCTTGCAAAAATGCACAAGTTTATTTTGGGTGTTTTGGACTTAGTGGTGAAGAAATGTCGTACGGCTATGCTTATTCGAGATATGGATATTTCAAGACTTATGACTTATTCCTAGCAAATTGAGGGTGAAAATCTTAAGAAAAGGAGAGTGAGTGAAGTAAAGAGGGTCCGGCTTGATGGTGGGTTCTCCAATTCCAAGAGTGGTGGTGGATTTGGCCAATTTCATCAAAGCCAAGGTTTAAATATGAGGGTTGCTAATACAAGGGTGCCTCTTCCTAAGGCACAAGTTAAGTGTGGTCCCCGAATTCCCCATTGTGGTCAATGTGGTGGTAATCACGTGGGTGAATGTAAGAGAGCTACGATTGGGTGTGGTAGTTTGGACCACAAGATCTCTAATTGCCCAAAGAATGTGAGAAAGGATCAAGTGGCTCCCGGTGATCAAGGGAACCGAAGGCTCTAGTTTGTGGTGCTCCTAGGAACAATACGTTCTATGCTCTTCATGCCCGCCAGGAGGCGGAGGAAGCTCCAGACGTCGTAACTGGTATGTTAAAAGTCTTTGATTTTAATGCTTATGCTTTACTTGATCCGGGTACAAATTTATCTTTTGTGATGCCTTTATTGGCTGTTAAATTTGATTTGAGTACTAAAACTCTAAGGGAACCTTATTCGATATATACTCCCATAGGTGAGTCTATTATTGCCCAAAAAGTGTATCGAGATTGTCCTATCTCTATGTTGCATAAAGTGTTCTTCGGTGACCTTGTTAAACTTGAGATGCATGATTTTGATGTTATCCTTGGGATGGATTGGTTTCATGCATCGTATGCCTCGATTAATTATAGGACTAGGAAAGTTAAGTTCCAAGTTCCTAATAAACCTGTGTTGGAGTGGAAGGATAGTGATTATGTGGTTAAGAGTTGGTTTATTTCCTACCTCAAAGCCCGGAAGATGATTTGTAAGGGGTGCATTTATCACATTGTGCTGGTTAGAGATGTTGAGGGTGAGTCACCTAAGCTTGAATTGGTTTTGGTGGTTAATGAGCTTATCGATATGTTTCCCGAGGACTTGCTCGGTATCTCTCCCCATAGAGAAGTGAATTTTGGTATAGATCTCTTTCCGAATACTCAACTTATTTCTATCCCTCCTTATCGTATGGCCCCAGTAGAGTTGAAGGGATTGAAAGATCAGTTGAAAGATTTGTTAGAAAAGGGTTATATTAGGCTAAGCATTTCATCTTGGTGTGCTCCCGTGTTATTTGTAAGGAAGAAGGATGGGTCTCTCCGAATATGTATTGACTATCGGCAATTGAACAAGGTGAGCATTAAGAATAGGTACCCATTGCCAAGAATTTATGATTTGTTTGACCAACTTTAAGGAGCTACTCAATTCTCTAATATAGAACTTCGTTTGGGTTATCACCAGTTGAAGGTGTGGGAGTGTGACATTCCTAAGAGTGGGCATACAAGCCCCATACAATTGAGTTTGTGGTAATGTCGTTTGGGTTGACCAATGCTCCGACAGTGTTTATGGATCTTATGAATCGAGTGTTCAAGCCATTCTTGGATAATTTTGTGGTAGTCTTCATTGATGACATCTTGATTTACTCTAGAAGTAAGCAAGAGCATATGGATTCACTTAAGGTTGGTGCTTCAAACGTTGAGGCAGAAGCAATTGTATGTCAAGTTTAGCAAGTGTGAGTTTTGGTTGGGAGAAGTTATTTTCCTTGGTAAGGTGGTGTTCGGTTATGGCATTAAGGTTGATCCCAAGAAAACTGAAGCAGTGAAGGATTGGCCTAGATTGTTGACTCCTTTGAATATTCAAAGTTTTCTTGGTTTAGTTGGTTATTATAGAAGGTTTGTTGAAGGGTTTTCCTCTATAGCGTCTCTATTGACTAAGTTGACTCAAAAAAAGGCCAAATTTGTGTGGTAAAATGAATGTGAGAAAAGTTTCCAAATCTTGAAGGATCAACTTATATCGGCTCTAATTTTGACTTTGCCAAATAGGTTAGATAGGTTTGTGGTATATTGTGATGTGTTGCGTATTGGTTTGGGTTATGTTCTTATGCAACATGGTAAGGTGATAGCTTATGCATCTCGACAATTAAAGGTGCATGAGTAAAATTATTCGACCCATGATCTTGAGTTGGCGGCGGTGGTGTTTGTTTTGAAAATTTAGCAATATTATTTGTATGGGGTTCATGTGGATGTCTTCACCGATCACAAGTGTTTGCAATATGTGTTCACCCAAAGAGACCTT
>JBCEWC010016718.1:0-12943 GCA_038996855.1 Solanum aculeatissimum
CAAATTTCAACCATGACTAGTATAATATCATACAATATCAACCATAAGGAGTTTTCAAAAATTTTCGGGTTGTTACACCATCTTTTTACCCGTCATAGGTATTGGTATATACTTTGATTATACCTAGTATAATTCTAGAAAATGGGATCTGTAGAGAGTAATAAAATGTAAACATATCATACTATTACCTTAGAGGTAGAGTGGTTAATTATTTTCGATAAATCCTTAGCTCAAGAAAAACACAATTCAAATCAGTATATATATATATATATATTATTAAAAGTGGGAAGCTCTAACTTTCAAAGTTGGATTATCATTTTGCCCTTCAGTAAATTAAAATATTATAAAATATCTATATTAATTAATTTTTAATTCCACCCAAAAGTTAATTTTCAATTAACAGTTTAATGAGTTATATATTCACAAGACAATAATTGTATAATTACACCAAGAGAATAATTATATAATTGACCCCTTTGCATTCTTTCTTGGTCATATACATAGAGTTTTGTCTTCTATGTTTCCTTCATCTTCTTCTAATTTTACTATCTTTTCTTTATATTCGTAAGACTACAATTTTTACGATCAGTTACTTACTTTGTGTTAGTTCTTGAAGAGTAACATATAGAGTTATGGAGGTAACGTTTGTTGGTTTAATATGTTTTTTTCCATCATAATTAAAATTATATTTTATTTTTATTAAAAATAATCACACACATCAAAATACAATTCTTTTTGATAAATTAAAAATATTTTCTTCTTCCGCATAGGAATATATTAAAAATGAGCCTGCCAAAAGATATTTTTTTGAAAAAAAATAGAGTTCAAATTGAAGTTGAAACTAATAATTCTTTCTTAAATTGATTGTGTGATTTACTTTATAATAGTTAAAAGTTTTATGAATGAGTAACTTATTTTCTAATGTATTTTGCATTGATTATTTAGAATTGAATTTAGCTCATATTTTTAAAATTGATATAATATCACAAATAGTTAATGCAGGTTGTTATTGTGCAATTTTGCTTAATAAATGAGGAGGATGTTTAGTTTGACATTAGTAATGCAAGCTAAACTGTAAACCTTTTTTTTTTTTTTTTTACAGTTCATCCCCATTTAGGCTTCTTTTTTTATCTTTTAAGATTCCATTGATGTGTAAACCTTTTTTTTTTACAGTTCATCCCCATTTAGGCTTCTTTTTTTATCTTTTAAGATTCCATTGATAATAACATTTATGTATAGACTTTTCATTTTTTTTACTGCACTTTATAAAAGCTCACAACATTTAAGTGCATACAAAATTTAATCCTTCTCTAAATTGAGACTTTCCAAAACTTGTGTAGATTGGAATGAATAGTCTCATCTAATTGTTCGAAACTTTGTAAATTGTAAAAAAAAAAAAGAGGGATAAAAGCAAGTGACTTCTCAAAATACGGAGGAAAGGCTCGGATTTAAGTGTTTGATTAGAATTTACGAGCTTATGTAAGTTTTATGTTATTATTTTAAATACTTATTGATATGAGTACATGCGCAAAGTGCGTGCAGAGAGACCAGTATAAATAATAGTACAAACAATAATAATACTTTTAAAGGTTGTCTAACAAGCTAAGTCTAGAGTTCCATTCGAAATTAACCATATAAATACACTAGGAATAGTTATAGGCCTAACCTATCCATCTAGGTAGAAGTAGAAGTTAGTTGTATTATTTTTTTCATAGATAAAAGAAGCTGGAATGGGGAAAATGAATACAGAATAAACCAGGCCATGGTTCTTTAGAATATAAAATATCTTGTGTACCACTTGATGTACAAAATGTTGATTTTTCCCACTCCACCCAGATAATTACCATTGAGAATAGATTTTGTATAACCTTGAATTTCACAAATACAACTTGTTTTGGTTGCAGAATGCGATGATACCAAAGAAGATGCATTACCTGCATACACATACATTTGAACGGAGAAGGAAAAACTGGATCATCAAGAAGACTTCTCATCGAGATAGTTCAACAATAGATTATGTAAGTTTCCTTTTGAATAATATACATGTTTTCCTAGCAACAAAAATGATTACATAAGTATTCTTTGATAGATTGTGACAAAATAAATATTTAATAATTATTGATAAACAGGTCTATCATCATTTGGAGACAAACAAAAAGTTTCGATCTTTAGAGGTTTACAAGTTTGTTGTACATGGGGATGCTCCTGAAACAAAGAAGAAATTAAGAGAATATGAAGAAACATTGTAGGTTAGATCAAGAAAATTATATTAGTATAAATAATGAGATTGACTCTATGCAGGAAAGATTACTGAAAGGGTTTAATTTGCAGGTGACACCAAAACGTAAATCACATGTGCGAGGTAAAAAATTGATCAAACATTATGTAGTTGGAACATGTATTGAACCTTCCAATGGGATTTACATAAAAAATCGTGGAGAAGCTAACGACTTACGTGAAATCCCTTCCAACATTGGTAAGTAAGGTTAAGGAAGTCATAATAAAATATATAGTTAGATTCATCTTTGTATTCGTATTATTATTGTCATTTTCACATTCATTTTCCTTTCCCTAGTTGATTCTTATAATTTTGTAAATTTTTATGACCAGAAAAAAGAGAAAAAGAGAAAATGATGACTTATATGGGTATCAATAAGTGAATTTTGGAGATGATGCAACACGTGTGAACTCAGGAGATGCTACTCCTATACAATCTTTTCTTTACCTTTGGGATTTTGAGGCAATACAACAAAGAGAGAGGCCTGTAGAGATGTTTCTTATTCCAAATATTGAGAAATCGGAGGTGAAGGATCCATTAATTGACTTATTCAGTTCACTCCCTAAAGCCTCGGGCAGGCGCCCTTATGAGGATGATGAGGAGAGGAACAAATCAAAGAAGAAAAAGTACATGAAGAGAGACCAGGAGAAGGAAGATATTTTAAAGGCTCAGAGGAGGTCGCGGGTTGATGAGGAGCTAAGGTTAGATGATTTGAGAGCTCGTGCAGCTAGAGCTTCTTCCAGTTTAGTTCCAACACAAACCAACCTCTTTAGTGGAGTTGATGTTGCAATGGAGTCTCAGATTCTTACTACTACACCACCAGCTACTGAGGGGACTTCTGAGGTCTTAATTGAGTGTATCGGCCACCACTGAGACCACTATTGATAGTTTTGAGGCTATAGAAGCCCCTTCATTGTTGCCCTACTCAGAAGTCTTGGGCTTTACTAATATACCCTACTCCTAGTATTATATGTACTTTGATGTATTGGGGACAATATATTTTTAAGTGGGTGAGGGGTGGGGCCACTTATGAGTCTATCAGACCATCTGGAGGTTTTTGTTGCCGTGTTTCTTTTCCCTCTGGTGTAATATTTAGTAGAACCGGCATGTTTAGGCTAAAGCTACTGTTGTATGTGTAAATATATGTTGTGATTTACGTTTATAAAAGAACAAAATATATTTGCAGTAGTTAAGAGTGAAAATATATGTTATATTTTGTGTGGCATGAATGTGTATATAATTATATTGACTGTTGAAAATCTTTGTATGACATTGAATACATATGAATGTGACAATTTTGTTTAAGTTGTAAGCATAAAACTTGATTTATAGGAATTGATAGTGCAATTATGTGTTATGTGGATGTGAGCATTATCATTCATTCTTTGTGTATGCATCTAGAACTTGCCTAGTTCATCGTGTGTTGATTGTAAGACAATGAATTAGGAAAGAATCATATGTTGTTTTTGAATTACGCCCACTTGGCCTATATGATCCTCCAAAATGATTAAATAATCCCTTGGCCCTTAATTTTGAGCTTAAATAAAAAAAAATTATCCCTTAACCTATTCACCTTCCCTATTTAACTTGGGACTATTACTTTGGTCCTGATTCCTCCTTTAACATCGTGTGCCTCTGCCCAAGCAAAATGGGTGGCTACTATAGATATTAAGAAAAGTAATATAGGCTATAAAAGAGCATCAAATGATAGAAAAACAAAAGCAGGGGTGGCATGATCCAAGAATATAAAGAAAAGTGAAAAAGAAGTAAATAGAAGTTAAAAAAATTTTAAAAAGAAAAAAAGATAGAAAAAGAATGGAAAAAGAAAAAGAATGTAAGAAAGCCACATTTGAAGCATCAGGAAGAATTGGTTCACATTAATGATTGTGGCTGGAAAACAAAATGAAAGCAAGGTGAAGCTGGTGTCAAGGAAGGCATAGTCATTATTCCCAAATTCTACCCATCCCCAAGCATACATTACAAGCCAAGAAAATCCCGTAGTGATCCTTGTCTAAATATTAGAAAAGCTAAAGCACTATCAAATTATGCCTAAATTATACCTCCCATTAAGAAGTATAACATAACCACTATCAAAATATAGAATCCAACTAGATTGATACCAAATTCCACAGGGAATAAGATAAAAACTAAGCCATATGTGTACACTTATAGTTTCCAAAAAGTGAAATTTTGGGGGAAATATTTTTCTTTTGATATTAGCCATATGGGGAAATTAACTTTCAAGATTAAAGATGTGAGATTAATTGACCCTTAGAAAAAGTTGAGCTGCCCCTCCACTCTAAGATAGGTTCATTGGGAAATTGAAACTTAACCACCCTGGTTCTGCAATCTATGGAAGCATAACAAGTATGAAGCGAGTCCATGCCTAAAATGATGTCAAAATCTACCATGTCTACTTTAACCAAATAATCTAAGATATATTTATGGTAGACTAACATTGGACAACCCCTATAGACTCTTTAGGCTAGAATAGATTCTTCAACAGGAGTGGAAATACTAAAAGGCTCAAGAAAATATTATGGACTGATCTCAAACTTCATGGCTACATAGGGAGTCACAAACGTTAATGTAGCACCTGGGTCTAACAATGTATAGATATCATAAGTAAAAACTTTGAACATACCAGTAACCACATCTGGTAAGTTCTCCTGCTCCTGTCGGGTGGCTATGGCATATAGACGGTTTCTGCCCCCGCCTATCCCTAATTTAGCACTCCTTTGAACTGGCTTACCCTGTGGTGCTGAAGAAACTAGTTGAAATCTATTATCCCTAATGTTCTGCCTCCCTATAGGACACTCCTTCAAAAAATGCCCTACATGACCATATCTAAAACAACCATTTGTGCCCATAAGGTACTCTCCTGGATGAGACCTGTTACACTTACCAAAAACTAGATAACGGGCTGATCCCTGAACCACACTCCCCTGCAAATGGCTTCCCTAAACTCTGCAACTCTGTGATCCGTGCTCATTCCTGACCCTCGGTGTAGGTGCACTAGCAGATGAAGGTGTTGGTCTAGATATCTTAGGCTGAAGTGATGACTGACTCGCACCTCTAGCCCACTTCTTACCTATCTCATGGCCTGATATCTTGGCTCTCTTATTTATGAACTCCCCTATATCTGCATTTTCTCCTCCTTCACCTGTTGTACATAATCATCAAGTGAGTTATGTCCATATCCCCAATTAGCATAACATTTATGTCCTCGGTCTTAGTCGTTCGAGAGAGTCCAAGTATAAATAAATCAATCCTAGTATTCATGTCTGCCACCATAGTCAGAGCATAACAGGAGAACTGATTGAATTTGAGGTTGTACTCTTGCACACTTATAGCTTTCTGCTTCATATTCAAGAACTCTCTCACCTTAGACCACCTCAAATCTCTAGGAAAGTACTGTCCCTAAAAGGCCTCCTCGAACACTGCCCGGCTCAAAACTAGAGCCCCTTCTACTCTGCCTCCCTTTCGACGATCAAACTAGAGTCTAGCTAGTTATTTCCTTGAGTTGGTAGGTGGCTAACTCAACTCGCTCTGCATAACCAGTATGAATAACTTGAAATACTTTCTGGAGCTCCTCAATGAAGTTCTCAGGATCCTCCTTCACATAAGACCCCATGAACTCAGGTGGATTAATCCTTAGAAAATTCCCATACCCTGGAGATGTCAGAACCATCATGTTTGCACTCTCCTTGGTGACCTCCCTATGCGGTCATTTCCTGTGAAAATGTCTGGATGTCTTGGCGAACCTCAACGTTAGAGATATCTACCTGTGGTGGCTGCTCAACAAGTATATCTGGACCTTTAGGTCTCTCAAGAATTGGTGGATCAAGCTAGTTTTCATTTTGCCTGGCTAAGCGTCCTCTACCCCTAGATGGTTTGGTGGCTCTACATGGAGGCATGATCTGAAAAGCAATGCATGAATGCACAAGTTAGAATGGAGTAAGTTAATCTTTGAACCACGAAATAGAATAACAATTGATAGTGACACTTCCTAATGCCTTGTAGCCTCTCTATTATAGATGTGACATGCTTCACACCAATAATATGGACTCTACTAGACACAGTTCCATAGACACCCTACGACACTTAAACTCTGGGATCTAATACCAAGTTTTTCGCACCTTGAGTTTGCACTTTGGACGTGGCTAACACCCAACATAATTTTTGGTTTGAAGAGAACTACTTGGCCCAACTACTTAGTGTAAGACTTAAATAGTAAGTGATAGGCTTAGATATAATGAACTAAAAAAACTACAATAATTTGAACAAACTAAATAGAGGAAATATCTCAACAATAGCTGAAAGTAATAACTAAGACTCATATTGTTTGGTTATGGAACCTCTAACCAAGATAATCTGAAACAACTACTGTGATAGGCCCACGGTAACCATAACTGAAAATAAATACTGAAATAGAAATAAAGAATCCAAAGTCTGTGACTGGTAAGAGGCCTCACTATTAGCTGAATGAAATGTTGGTCTTCAATGGAACGTCTATTGTGGGACTTTGTCACCTACGTCTGCATCATAAAATGATATAGATCCAAAGAACGTCAGTATATGGAATGTACGAGCATGTAAAATATCCAAAATAAAGAACTCAGGATAAGGAACTATACTCAGAAGTATCTAAAAGCATGACTCAAAATATGACAGTAAAAATAATAAACAAAGTGTATGCTGAAACTACTGTCATATTCTGAAACTCTGAGTGTAAAAATTAGTTTACTTTAGCTTGAGGAGTTTCTCTAACCAACAACCATCACTATGAGACTGGTGATGATACAACATCTTTCCCACACTACCAAAGCCATCCCATACTTCTCCAGGGTAAGGGATGAAGTACTAGGGAAGTGGATCCATCCTAAAACTGGGCCATCTCAATGGACAGTGAGCAGTTATACCCTTGGTACAGTCCTATCCTATGTTGGCTATGTAGTTTATGAGTTTGAGTAATTATTACTCTTACCCATATCGGTGCTCAATACTACTCCCAAAAGTATTAATTATATTCTCATATTTAAAAGAATAAATTTTCTCAAGGTGTTGGTTTTTCTTCTCTTTGGGACTTAGCCCAACTTGGTATTCTCTTACTTTTCTCAAAACTGTCAAAAATCATAGGTTTCATGCTTCACTATTCATAATTTACTTATGCTAATACTTTCTGGAGTTTAAATCAAGACTTGAAAATTCATAGAATTTCGTAGTAACTTTAGGGTTTAACTAGTTTAGCAATCAGAAGCAGTACCTTGACTTAGGACCTCAATATAATAAGATAAACAATAACATAAACAAGAACTTTTGCTCATAATGAAGAAATCTTGTTCTCAACTAATAACTTAAAACTTGAATGAACTAGTAGTTACATGATGGTGAGATAATGTAGTAGGATTATTTTAAGCCTTACACACCTGGAGGAATTAGATTCTTGAAGAATTTTGAAGAAGGTGCTTGAAAGCCCTATAATTTCTCCTCTTGAAACCACGTTCTAAGTTTGGAGAATGTTTTAGCGTAATGAAATTAAAGAATCATGTTTAGAGATTTAATAGGTGAAAAATTGACAAGTTTAGGTTTAAAGGGTGACAAAGGAAAAAAATACCCTTCTTTGAAAACACTGTCTAAGTCATCTATAGGACTATCTACGGGCTGTAGAATCCATTCGTAGAAACTGAGGTGAATTTTGGGGTCCTGTAACTCATTCTATGGGACCAAACCACGACCCGTAGAAGCTTTTACGACCTATGGTTGAGTTCATAGAGTGGGGACTCAAAATGGACTTGCAAAAGTTATTCCACGAACTGACAAGACAGGTCATAGTTCAATCCACGACCCGTAAGTCAGGGTCATAAAATGAACTCTGCTCCTGCAATCCATAGTAAAACGTCCATAACATTTTGCTCCAAACTCCAAACGAGGCAATCTTAGTAGAGTTGGAAAGATAATTTAAAGTCCTTTCATTTTATATATTATGGTCCACCTAAGTCTTTGTGTGTTGAGATTTATGGTCATTTAAAGTTAACCTTTGCATAATCTAATGTGAAAATCTTAATCGGTAGGAAGGTTTTGAACTCAACTAAGTACTAGAGGTCTCTCATGATCTGAATTCACTTCCAACACACTTCCCACATATATTAAAGTAGAATTGTGTGGTGTTACATTTGTGCACTTAGAGCAGTTAGAAAACCCGTTACTGATGATGATTTAGTGACTCAAGCTTTGTAGGGACTCCTACCTTCTTATCATACCTTTGTCTCTGGTTTGAATGTGACAGGCACACCCATCCTTTGTAGATTTACATACATTGTTACTTATTGAAGAAGCACATATTAATGCTATAGACAATGAGGATTCCACTTTTCACATTGCTTTAGTGGCTTCTGCTCCAGCATTACCACCCATCTTGTCAACAGTCTACCAATTCCTCTCACGCTAATCTATATCCAAAAAGATCCCATAACGAACGTGGTCATGGTAGATCAAATTGAGGCAGAGGTCAAAATCAATACTCTTTGCGTCAAATTTTTCTCCTCAATGGCTGGTTGTCAACCATATTTTTGTCCTTCCTATTCGAGTGATAACATTCTTGGGCGACCCCCTTTCACCTCGACTAAGCAATGTCAAATCTCCTTCCGTTGTAACCACACTACTTTAGAGAGTAGAAATCTTTTCAATCATTCCTATGTCCCTAATTTACTACCAAAATCATTTGTTGCTACGAATTTGAAAGAAGTACAACCATTAGTATGTGTAATGACCTCGAAGGTCATTTTTCATATTTTTAATTTAATTACCATTTTGCCCTTCCCAAAAATTGCCTTGGGTCATATTTGGTCAAGTCTAATAGTCAGATTTTGAAAATCTGGTAAAAATTTAAAGTTTTAAAAAGAAAGAGTTTTCCAAAACTTAAAGTTGAAAATTTTGAGTTTTGAGGTCATTTTGAATTTCGGGTGTCGAAATTTGATTTTGTCAATTCCATCACTTCTTGAATGTTGAATTTGGTCTAGGGGAATTTGCAGAACTGAATTCGGAGTTAAAATAGAGATTTTAGGCCCAACGTTACATTTCTAGTTCATTTTGGATCATAGGTTTGACTTTGGTCAATATTTGGAGTTTGAGAGCTCATGTTGGAATTCTTTCAGTTCTAGTGGTTCTGGATTATGAAACTAACACTAGATATAATTTCGTTGCAATTTTTAGAGCTTCCACGAATATTTTAAGTCTTTTAGTCCGAAACTAGTTTTAATGATCTTTCTCGGGTTCAGGACATGGGGTTCCGAATTGAAATTCAAATGATTCCATTGAGTCTGAATCATCATTTCTGGTAGGGTTTCATGTTTGGTTTATGTTCACGGGGTTCCAAACAAATTCTCGAGGGTCTAGTTGTTGTTATTAGGTGGCTGTGTTTTGCTTGTGCAACTGTTTCTGGTGCAGGTCCAAGTTTTTCTTCGCGATCTCACCCAAAGCTCTGCGTTCGCAAAGGTCAATTTATTTATACCTCCGCGTGAGGCTCCCCAAAGCCTCTACATTTATGGAGTCCACTTCCGTATTTACAGAGTGTTGGTTCCCTCTGAACTCCGCATTCGCGGACAATGCTCCGCGTTCGCGGAGTGTTGTTCGTGCCTGGACAATGTTCTCTTTTAAAAGACATCTTTTGAACCTATTTCACCATTTTTGACATTTCCAAACTCGTTTTAAGAGGGGATTTTCAATGTTTTGAAGATAAATTTATTGGGTAACTATTTTTCTAACCTATTTCATTGATTTACATTGATTAATTCATGTTTTTAACTTCTAATTTTTTGTTTTAATGATGGAATTTGGAGATTTTCGGAATTGGGTTTCTTAAACTTGAATAATTTATTTCTCCTTCATCTTAACTCTATTTTCAAAATCGTTTTCACCGTTGAGTTCCCTATTGCGTGGAGAACATTTTCATATATTAATTTTTCAGATTCCGGCTATATTTGTTGTATGAGATTTTTTACCATTTTACCCTTTTCCCTGAATTAATTGATTTTAGTGTCATTAGATTCGTTATGTGATTGTGATACCATATTTGAATATATTATGGTGAATTGGAGTACCGAAAGAGGGGGAAGCCAATGATTTCAACTTGATTTGAGACTTTACTTGAGACAAGTGAACTTCTAATCTTTTGATAAGTATGGATGAACCTTGTATATTCCTATGTGTGTGGAATTAAATACTTTGGGGGTAGAATTGTATCAACATAGGCTGGATTGTGTCATTTTGCATAGAATAATCGTTATATGGGGATTTGTTTGACTTGTAATTTAAACATGGATTTGTGACCTATGTGATCTTGTGAATTATTCGATATGAATAGTGGGATGATGATTATATTGTGATATGATTGATATATTGATATTGTGGTGATATTGAGACACTTGAGAATTATCGGTTCTATTGTTGAGGTACATGATATATATATATGGACATCTTGCATATTTCATTATCATGAGCATGCCTTTTTGTCATTATTATGTGCATTGCTTGATGATCCATTGACGATAAAAAATCGAAGGAAAATGGTTATGATAGATATTATGGTCCATGTGTGGCCCCGATGATATTGAGATATTGGTGACATGAGCCGAGGGCATTGTCGTCCATGATCACAAATACATGGTCCATGTGTGGCCCCCACGGGTTCTGACTGAGGCACACAACCATATCTGATCAGCGGATGTGTATTCTAGGACAGACATGCATCATGATTATTTGACATTGCATTGCATGATATACACTTCATCTCACATCATATTTGGTTGATACTATTGTATGTTTTATACTTACCTTAACCCTATTTGTGAGTAAGTATTAGATCTACTTGTATTCTTGTGTATTGAGATATCATGCCAGAGGATGAGTATATCTATATTAATGTGATATTTATATTATATTGTGCTAGACTTTTTTGAGTGCAAATTTGTAGTTCGGTGGATTGTGATTGGGATTTAAGGAGTTACTTGTGTTCATCATTGTTTTACTTTAGGTTAGTTCCATTTCACTGAGTACCCTGTTGTTTGGTGCTCACTCCTTGCTACATTTTTGTAGGTTGTGAGTCCGGTCCATCCTGCTAGGTTTCTCTTAGTTCAGAATCGAGCTTCTGGATATTCCTTGAGGTAGCTGCTTCGATCCCCAACAAACCTTTGAGGAGTCCTTATTATGTTATGTTTTGAGAACTATACATTTTAGACTTGTAATTCTTTTGAGTATTCTACATTTAGAGGCTTGTACGTGTGACGCCAGTTATTGGGATGGTTGTAGTTGTTTTCTTTCGCATTTATATATCTTATTAGATTGTTTATCTTTCGCTTTATCTATACTTATTAAGTTGTTGAGTTTGGACTGACTCACCTTGGTGGGTTCAGTGAGTGTCATCACACCTGAATTTTTGGGTCCTAACAGTACGGTATCCTAATTTTGGTTCTTCTACGCATATGATGAACAATCCCTCACTTTTATGCTCTTTATCTTCTTACAGTGATTTATCACAGGTGATGGTTGGCAATGGTAATCTACTTCCAATTTTATTTATTGGCACTTCTTTCTTCCGACATCCTTTAAGCCTCTTTGATTAAATGATGTTTTATATGTTCCTTCTCTTCAGAAGAATCTAATGTCTATTTACCGCTTTTGTGTCGACAATAATTGTTCGTTTCACTAACTCTAAATTCTTTTTGTTAAGGACAATAAGACCAAGCAAGTCTTGTTCCATTGTGAGAATAATGGCTCTCTCTATCCTATTCACTCAACCTTCCGTCGCTCGTCTCATGTTGCTCTCTCAAGTATCGTCTCACCTTCATATCTTTGGTACCAACATTTAGGCCATCTGGGGAAATGTTCTCTTGCAGCTTTAGTTTGTAGGGGTTTCATTCATTGTAATTCTTCTGCTAAAAATTCTAATTGTAATGTTTTTGTCATCTAGAAAAACAATCTAAGTTACAATTTCCTCTCTCATAATATTGCAATTGCTCCCTTTCTTTTAATTTATTCAGATGTGTGGCAAGCTCCTTTCCCTTTAAATTCTGGTTTTCGTTACTATATTCTATTTTGGATGACTACATCAAATACTCTTGGATTTGTTTAATGCCCAACAAGTCAGAGACATTTGATAAATTTAAAGAATTCAATAATATGGTCTCAAACATTTTTAATTCTTCTATTTCTTATTTTCAATCCGATGGTGGCAAAGAGTAACAACAGAAAATTTTTGGGGGGTAATTAGGGGTAGTAGAAAGTAAGTGGGTAGTGGTAAGTATAGTAGACCATTTTTTATTTAAATATATATTTGTTAAGTATGGTAGTGTATTTTTTCTATTTAAATATATATTTGTATATTTATTATATATTGCATAAATAAATTTATTATATATTACAATTTTGTTAGTCATTAATAATTAAGTTTAAATATATATTTGTTAAGTATGGTAGAGTATTCCTTTTTATTTTTATTTTTTATTATCATCATTTTTTAATGTGTAGTATGTGTAGTGTTTGTGTAGTGTTTTTTGTAGTATTGTTTTTTATGTATATATTGAGATTTTTATTTTTAATTATTTTCATATTCTATGTTATTATATCTTTCATTGTCTATTTCTTCTAATTCTTTAAGCCATTCTT
>JBCEWC010016719.1:0-12943 GCA_038996855.1 Solanum aculeatissimum
AATTATGGAATTTCATGCATCATGATCATCATGGCATATTGATATATTGTTCTTTCTTATATTCTCTTCTATGTATGTGCCCTTGCCATGTAGGTTGTTATAGGTTCACGTGCATATGCATTTGCATGCCTGCATACTTAGTGCTTTATTATGCTAACCCATACTTTTGTCTACATGTTCTAATCATGTAGGGACCGACGATGACTTCTATCTACCTTTATGCGATGAGTGATCTCTTGAAGCTACTATCTTGTGGTGAGCCCTTTTGTTCAGGGGAAATAATTACCTTTTATATATCTTGTATTTGTTTACTTTCTTATTTCATGTATTGAGGGTGAGCCCCAAACTATGTTGAGGCCCCACTCTTTCTTATGTAGAGGCAATATTGGACATGTTAGACTCTTACACGTTGTACTATATTTATTTTGGGATGTTACTACTATTGGGATTATGTTATGGAAATGATATTCTGATTATGCTTATGCTTATATTTATGGGATTGTGAATGTTGGGAATGTGCTTATGTGGAAAGTCCCCTAACCCGATATGCCCCTATAGCTTGAGTCCTACTTACCTGTCCCTTAGAAATACTTGTTATGTGCTATGTGATTCATGCTCATCCCATCCCCGGTAACATCTCCATAGCTTGAGTCCAAAGCCCCGCTTCCCCTAGAATTATGTGTTATGTGTTTACTTTTTGCGCTTCCAAACCGATAATTTGAGTGATGTTGCTGTGATGGCTTGATCGAGATCCTTCAGGTTCTCCTTCGCCATGTCATATCTAGGTCCCATTTCTGGGTCGTCACAAAGATGGTATCAGAGCCCTAGGTTTGTAATGATCCTCAGAGTCCAACATGCCGCGTCACTTAAAGTCTCGTTCATGAATGTGATGCGCGCCATACCTATGAGTGAGAAGCTATGACGACGTTTTAGGAACTTGTCACTTCATTTTCTCTTGTGTCGTGCCCTATACTATTTATAAGATTCCCTAAACTTTTTGTTCTTGTCGCTCTTTCAGTACATACCTCCCAGAAGAGCTCCCTTCCCCCGTCAAGCTCCTGAATTTTAGGAACAAGCCCCTCGGGCACCGGTAGAGGAACAGGTGTCCCATGCTGAGTTTAGAAATATGGTGTCCAGGTTGGCCCAAGTTGTGGCTAACCATGACCGACCGATCAATCCTGTGAATATGGGCACTCCGACTTCTAGGGTGAGGAATTTCACTCGGATGAACCCTCCAGAGTTTTATGGCTTGAACGTGGAGGAAAATGCTCAAGAGTTCATTGATGGACTCACCAAGGTGTTGACCATAATGGGGGTGAGTTCGAAAGAGAAAGTCGAGTTGGCCGCCTATCAATTGAAAGATGTGGCCCAAGTGTGGTATGGCCAATGGTTGGTTGAACGGGTTGTGGATGTCAAAGTTGGATGGGAGGAGTTCAAAATGGTTTCCTTGATTGTTTCTTTCCTCTTGAGCTTAGGGAAGCCAACATGACCGAGTTCATCAATCTTCGGCAAGGTGGTATGACCGTGAGGGACTATGCTCTAAAATTTACCAAGGTCTCCAAGTATGCTCCAATGCTTGTAACTGATCCCCGCGCAAGAATGCACAAGTTTATTTCGAATGTTTCGGACTTGGTGGTGAAAGAGTGTAAAACTGCTATGCTCATCCGTGACATGGACATCTCTAGGCTTATGACCTATGCCGAGCAAATTAAAGGTGAAAAGCTTAAGGAGAGAAGGGTTAATGAAGCTAAGAAGGCTCGGTTTGATAGTGGATTCTTCAACTCTAAGGGTGGTGGTGGTTTTGGCCGATTCCATCAAGGCCAAGTTCTAATATGAGGGTTGCTAATCCGAGAGTGCCTCCTCCTAAGGTACAAGTTGGGGGTGGTCCCCGAATTCCTCTTTGTGGTCAATGTGGGAAGCATCATATGGGTGATTGCAGAAAGGCTTTGGGTGCTTGCTTTGGATGTGGTGGTTTGGACCATAAGGTTTTCGAATGTCCAAGGGGTGCCATGAAAGATCAAGTGGCTCCCGGTGGTTAAGGGCCTCCAAAGGCTCCAGTTGGTGGTGTTCCTAGGAACAATCGGTTCTATGTTGTTCATGCCCGGCAAGAGATGGAGGAAGCTTCAGACGTCGTGACTGGTATGTTATAAGTCTTTGATTTTGATACTTATGCTTTACTTGATCCGGGTGCAAATTTATCTTTTGTGACTCCTTTGTTGGATATTAAGTTTTTTTGAGTCCCGAACTCTAAGGGAACCTTATTCGGTGTATACTTCCGTGAGTGAGTGTATTATTGCCAGGAAAGTGTATCGAGGTTGTCCTGTCTCTGTGTTGCATAAATTGTTCCCCTGTGACCTTGTAGAACTTGAGATGTATGATTTTGATGTTATTCTTGGGATGGATTGGTTGCATGCATCGTATGCCTTGGTTGATTGTAGAACTAGGCAAGTTAAATTTCAAGTCCCTAGTGAAACCGTGTTGGAATGGAAGGGTAGTGATTCCGTGGTTAAGTGTTCGTTTATTTCCCTACCTCAAAGCCAGGAAGATGATTTGTGACTATATATTCATTACTAGGTCGAGAAAAATACAAAATGTCAGAGTTTGTTAATCATTAATCTATCTATTTAAATTTACTAATTCTCTTGTGTCATAAGAAAATAGTACACTGATAGAAATGAATAATAAAAATATTCAAAGTACAATAGTACAAATCGATACTTCTGAACAGTTCGAGTATTCAAACTAATTCTTTGTTGAACGACAAACAATTATATATTGTTTTAATCGATAAAATCAAGTACAGAATGAGTTACATTTTGATATTATTAGGTAAAAGCATGTGGATTCATCCGGAACTATGAAATCTTATACAGAAGCAAGGATCTCGGAAATAATTTTTGAAACAAAGATAAAGAAGTACAATAAAAGAAATTACTCTTTTGCGGAAGTGAATTGGAACAAACCAATTTTGAGATGTACTTGCAGTACATATTGTCACAAATTTTATACATACTTGTTGCAAAAAATATTTACAAACATAAAGTATGTAGAGTAGCATAATATACTCCATCAATTTGATTTGAACTATTGATAAATACTAAAATATTTCCTGTATGGCCCAAAGTTGTTGCCTTTGTTGGGACAATTACATTATAAGATAGTGCTTTAAAAAAATGCACAAAAAAGAATATATATTTTCATGATCATTCATAGAAAATAAACCAAATAAAATGCACATACCTATATAGAAATCTTCTACTTGTTACTATCATTTATACTAAGGAGGAGCCACTTAGGGGTTATACATACTTTAGAATGACTATTCCATTTATGCTAAGCTGGAGAGGTAGATCAAGTAATGGTTCATCCTCCTTAATAGACGAGACATCATGAATTACAACAGAATTTGATTGGAAAATATTTTTAAAATTGTTGATAGTTTATTCTTAGTATTTTATTATAGTGCTCACATTTGTAAATATGTGGCAAATTGACAGGTCTTGAAAAGTTATTAATGAATTGGGGGTCACAACCCACTTCACCACCTCTTACTAAATTTTAATTATTTTATTCATTGCTATAATTTTTAGTACCTTATAAAAGTACTAGATACATGAGTCAATGCCGGGAGTGTTCTAAAATATGTTACTCTATTTGTTTGAACTTTTGCTACATGAATAGAATTTAGAGAGTCAATCAAATTGTTTATATATTTTTTTAAATATTTGAAATTGTTAAATATTGTTATTTTAAAAAAAATATTTGAAATTGTTAAATATTGTGATTTATAATTATGTCATTTTATAATAATATGTGTTACTTTCTTTGTCCTAATTTATGCAATAAAAATGAAATTTAGAGACCAAGGTCACAAAGGTGAAGTCTTGAGAGTGATTGAAACTTCATACATAACATCCGATATCACCAACACAGCAACCATTTCATTTTTTTTTTACAAAATTTAAATATTAAGAAATAGATTACTTCTTCATTTCAAACAAGTAAATACGGAAGTCAACCATATTTTATATTTATAAATTTTTAAGTTAATTATTGTGAATTTATAGTACTTTTGTATAATTTTTAATTAATACATGTTGCTCTCATTATCCTAATGTATGTAGCCTTGTATAATTTCAAGTGTCAATTTATTTTTTAATATATATATTTTAAGTTGTTAATTATTATGATCTATACTACTTTTTATATAGTTTTTAAATAAGCAATTGAATATTTTAACTTGTTAATTAATTTAACTTATAATACTTTTTAACGTGATTTTCAGATGTGTAACATATTTTTTTTAAAAAAAAAGAGAAACTTGTCATGACCCAAAATTCGATTGTGATGACATTCACCTATCCCACTAAGGCGAGTCAGCCTAATACCCAAAGAACTTTAAAAAAATTAACAACAGAAGCGGAAGATAATAGTCTAATGATATAAATAAGTGGAAGAAAGCACAATACAACTATCCAAAGAACTGGTGTCACATGTACAAGCTTCTAAATGTAGAATATTCAAAAGAAATATAAGTCATAAATTTCTAATCCTCAAATAGAACAAAACATAGGATGGGATCCTCAAAGGCATGTTGAAGACATAAATAACTACCTCAAAAGTAATCCAGAAGCTCGATCCAAAAGAGAGAAGTCTAGAATGATGGACTGGGCTCACAACCTATGAAAATGTAGTAAGGGGTGAGCACCAAACAACAGGTACTTAGCGAAATGGAACTAACTGAAAATAAAGTAATGAAGAACACAAGTAACTCCTTAAATCCCAACCATAATTCATCGAACAACAAACCTGCACTCAGAAAAAGCTCAGCACAATATAATATACATATCACAGTATTATAGGTATCCTCATCATCTGGCATCGTAATCTCGACATCAGAGATCTCAGCCTCAGGCCTACCTTGAAAAGAATAACAATGGACACCTCGACCACCATTCGTAGAATTTGATTCCCTACCACCAGAATAGGTAGATATATCTCCTGCTCCTCTACCACCTACAGGTCCACATCTATCAGTCTCATCTTTACCACAACCCCTAATCTTTGGGGCTGAACCTCTGGCTGGTAGTGCCGGATCTCTGACTATCAAATCTCAATGGTCATGGTGCCTTGCCTCAAGCTCTCAAATCTCAATCAACTCTCCTCTCGAACACTCCAAGGAATAAACCGATCATAAAAAGCATCAAAGAACATCTCCTAAGTCATCTGACGAGACTCAACTGGAAAGGATCCTGTATAACTCCTCCACCACTCCCTGGCTGGTCCACAACGCTGGAGGGTGACATATCTCACACCATGTTTATTCGTTAGACCCACAGTATCAAGCAACTCTCTGCAAGTAGTCAAGAACTCATGCGCATCCTAAGTCTTGCTCCCCTGGAGGTGAGGTGGCTCCATCTTCCTGAACTTCTCATATCTACGTTGCTCATCATTAGTAAAGGCAACAATTGGTGTAATCTCAATACTTGGAGCCACTGGGGGCTACTCCACCTGAACCTCGGCCTCGGGGGCCTACTATTGATCCTGAGGCTGCACCCCAACTCAAGTTTGTGAAGTATCGGGTGTGTCAGCTGGGCTACTAGTCCACCCCAAAGTCTCCAACACACCCAAAACACTTAGTAGTGTATCTTGAAGTAGTGGTACTGAAGAAAACTCATGTGGAATTTACTCTTGTCTAGGCTCCAAAGTTGGCTCGGGGGAGATACCATGATCATAATCCCTCATCGGTGCAGCTCCTAAGCCCCGACCTCTGGCTCATCCTCTGGCATGACCCCTACCCCTAGCTGGGGTCTCCATAGCAACATCAGGGGTGACCTTTTCTCGTCCTGAAGCGGCGGTAGCTCTGGTCCTCGCCATCTATCAAAGGAAACATGAACACTCAACACTTAAACAAAACCACGCACAAATGAATCAGAATGAAACAAAAGGAAATTTTCCTAATAGTTTCCGTATCATCTCAAGGATAAGCAACAGACGTCTCTTCGTTGATCTTTAAGACTCTACTTGACCAGGCTTATACACATGTGAGACCTATGAACTTGGGGGCTCTAATACCAAATTGTCATAATCCAAAATTTGGGTGTGATGGTACTCATCTATCCAACCAAGGCCAGTCAACCTTATACCCAAAAAACTAAAAAAAATAACAACAAAAGCAGAAGATAATAGTCTAATGATATAAACAAGCGAAAGGAAGCGCAATACAACTATCTCAAGGATTGGTGTCACATGTAAAAGCCTCTAAATATAGAATACTCAAAAGAAATACATGTCATAAATGTCTAGTCATCAAATAGAACAAAACATAGGATGGGATCCTCAAAGGCCTACTGAACACATGAGCAACTACCTCAAAAGTAATCAAGATTCTCGATCCAAAAGAGAGAAGTCTAGCAAGATGAACCAGGCTCACAACCTACAAAAATGTATCAAAGGGAGATCACCAAATAGTAGGGTACTCTACGAAATGGACTAATCTAAAGTAAAGTAATGAGGAATACAAGTAACTCCTCAAATCCCAACTACAATCTGCCGAACAACAAACTTGTACTCAGATAAATACCAGCACAATATAATATACAAATCACGATATTATAAGTATCCTCATCATCTGACATAGTATCTCAATATAAAAGTATAAAAATAGGATCAACAACTACTCAAATCAGTGATACAATAATACTCAAAAGTAATGATACAATAATGCCCAAATCAGTAAATATGGTAATGATCAAATCAGTGATACAATAATGCTTAAATCAGTAAATACAATAATACTCAAATCAAGGATGCAATAAGTATACAGTCACATAAGCTATACCAAGGTAACAACAAGCAGGTATGATATGAAATGGAGTGGATGCCATGAGATGTAAATAATGTGATGCAATGTGAAATTATCATGATGCATGTCTGTCCTACGATACACATCCATTGATAACCTCAGGCTAGAACTTATAGGGGACATATTTGTCCATGTATTAGCGTCAGAGCATGAGGCCCGTCCCCAATATCATCAGTATTACCTACCACGGAGTGTGTGGCCCTTCCCCATAATGAATTAGTATCTCATACTACAGAGCGTGTGGCCTGATCCCATAATGAATCAATACCTCATACCGCAAGGCATAAGGCCCGACCCCAAAATGGATCAATGTAACTCAGTTGCAAATGCACAACAACATAATATTCACATAGAGTAATAAGGAGTGCATACAAGAGTCCACATTACAATAGATATAATAATTCAAATCACGTATCTCAATACACAAGATATAAGGATCAATCTGTTTTGAGCCAACAACCAAATCTCTAACACACCAGAGGTATTCCAAATGTTCATTACCAATTTACAATTAAAGAGCGTCAATTTTAAATGTCCTCTAAATCTCAATCTCATTAGCAACTAATCAGAATCATTTCCCTTGACTTTTCATCATCAATAGATCATCAAGCAAACACGTAATAATGGCAAATAGTCATGCTCATGGAAAATGGAATATGCGAGATGCCCATATGCATCATGTATCTCAACAATAGTAATCGATAAGTTCTCATATGTCTCAATATCACCACAATGTCAATATATCAATCATATCACAATATAAGCACCATATCGCTATCCATATGGAATGATTCACAAGATCTCAAATACACAATTAATTGACAGTCAATAAGCCACCAGATGAATAATTATTCCATTCAACATATTATGATCAAGCCTACAGTAACATAATTCTATCCCCAAAGTACTCAATTCTACACACACATGAGCATACAAGAATCATTCATACTTAACAAAAGGTTAGAAGTCCACTTGCCTCAAATAATCTTGAATCAAGATGAATCTGGCGCTTTCCCCCTTCTTTGATAATCCAAATCACCACAATCTATTCAAATATGTATCACAATAACATAACGAGTCTAACGATACTAAAATCACTCAATTCAATAAAAAGGTAAAATGATCCAAAAATCTCATGCAAAAAATTATAGCGGAATATGAAAATTAATATATAAAAATATTCTCCACGTAATAAGGAACTCGACAGTGAAAATAATTTTGAAAAGGGAATTGACATAAGGGAGAAATCAACATTTTAAGTTTAGAAAATCAAGACTCGAAAATCCCCAAATTTCACCATTGGAATCTCAAAATTAGAAGATAAATACGTGAATTAATCAATGTAAATCAATGAAATAGGTTAGAAAATAGTTACCCAATCACTTTGCCTTGAAAATCCACTAAATCTCTCTTGAAAACGAAGCTTGAAGAGTTGAAAATGGTGAAATGTGAGGTAAAAATGTCTTTTAAAAGAACTCACTATTCAGGCATATTTTCCACTCTGCCAACGCGGAGGCCAAGCAACCTTATAACTCCGAGAACGCGGATGGCCTTCCACGAACGCGGAGAGAACACTCAATGTACACCGTGAACGGGGAGACCACCTTCGTGAACGCAGAGGCCAAGAGCCCCTTACACTCGCGAATGCGGAGAACAAATTTAATGGCACCAAAAATAGTGAAAAAGTAGCAATTCACTGCTATATACAAACAAGAATCGGACCCTTGGAAATTCGTTCAAAACCCCGTGAATACAAACCAAAAATGGAACCCTACCAGAAATGATGATCCAGACTCAATGAAATCGTCAGAATTTGGATTCGGGACCCCTATGGTCCCTAACTCGAGAGAGATCATTTAAACTAGTCTCGAACTCAAAACTCAAAATATTATTAGAAGCTCTAAAAATTACAACGAAGGCATTTCTAGAGTTAGTTTCATCATGAAAAACAACTGGAACTGATAGAAGTTTGATACAAGATTGCAAAATTTGAATGTTGACCAAAGTCAAATCTATGATCCAAATTAAACTAGAATTGCAACTTTGGGCCTAAAATCTCCATTTTAACTCCGAATTCAGTTCTGCAAGTTTTCCTAGACTGGATTCGGCATTTTAGAACTGATGAAATCAACAAAATCAAAATCCAACACTTGAAACTCAAAATGACCTCAAAACTCAAAATTTCCAACTTTAAGCCTTTGAAAACTCTTTCTTTTGCAAAACTGCGACTTTTTTACAAGATTTTCAAAATTTAACTTTTAGACTTATCCAAAAATGATCCAAGAAAACTTTTAGGAAGGGCAAAATGGTAATTAAGTCGAAAATACAAAAAATGACCTTCAAGTCATTAAAAGACTATTGAAGTGGGTCCTACATATTTCAAGAATAGCACAGTTGGCTACCAAAACACAATACAAGGGGCTATATCCTTCGTGAGTTCTGTGTTGAAGCATCTTATATATAATAATAATATAATTTTTTGTTATTGTGACCATATATAATATATTAAAAAAAATACTTTGCAATTTTTTCTATTAATTAATTTGAGATAAACATCGATGCAAACTTTAATAAATTTAGATAAATGAGCTTAGCATTGGTTTTTCCTTGGCTTATCGAACCAGCATATGCCCATTCCTCCTTTGATGAAATCCGATAGAGAAATCCTCAATTTTCCTACAATTTAAGCAATGTTAGGTGGGTATAATATCGAAAAATAAAAAAAATCAAATTGAATCGAAGTAATTCAATATTTTTGGTCAGTTCTTTAATCTTTAGGTTTGTTGCAGGTTATTCTTTTTAAAAGAAAACTTCAATTCTTTGATTCACTATTTGATGTAAGAATCATGATCTATGGTGCACCAAAGAACAGAAGTTTTATTAACTAAATTTAAAATGATTTTTCAAACTATATTACTTACATATTTGATCCAATTCATTTTAAATTTTGGCCCAAATTTTGTGTTGCCACTGCTTAGTTTAACTTTTCGATGATGGCAGGTGAAGGTAGAGTTAGTGTAGTCGGTTCAACTGATAGCTTATGTTTTAATACAAGAAATCGTGAAGAACTGAAACTCAAAATTAATCTTTATCATATTCCCTCTTTAGTTTTTATCATATCCCCTCATTATTTATATAGAAATATATTTTTTTGTTCTCATTTTATTTTTCAGTTTCACCAAAAAATTATTTTAAATTATCTTATAAGTAGTGGAAACAATTAAATCAAACAAATTTAGTTTTATTAAAAAATATGGTGCATATTTTTTCTAATCAAACATCAAAGAATGTAATAAAATTTTAATAAAATCGAACTGAAGAATATACTAGCAAACAATTTGAAGAAAAAAAACTAATTTTGTTAATTTTTCCATTTTAATTTTAAAATAATATACTAGCAAACAATTTGAATTTTTGTACGAGTATTAGTCATTTTTTTTTTCAATTTTTTCATATCTAGTATCTTCTGCTCATGAGGCTTGAATTTTGAGATGAGGATTTTTTGAAAACAACCTCTCTATCTCTATGAGGTAGTGGTAAGGTCTGCGTATATTGTACCCTCCCTAGATCCCACTTGTGAGATTCCACTGGGTATGTTGTTGTTGTTGTACGCGTATAGAGTGTGAGTCAGTAATATTTATGCCCCAAATAAGTGCCAAAACGCTCAAGACCTATAATCCCTTTGCTGTCAGAAATCACATTGTTCTTCTCTGTCCTCCGCCAACGACTCCACTCTCACTCTTCTCGTAATCTCCGGCGATCCGACGATGGACGGCGAACTCAGGAGAATGTCGATAAAAAATGGGAAGGTGCAGGTTCTCCCTTTTCCTCTCTTTTACCTTCGATTATTTAGTGAAACTAAAGGATTTCTCTAATCAATTGAAAACAGTCATTCCTCCAATTGTGTTTTAGGAAAACAGATATAAACCATAAAAACATTTAATTAATTCTCCGATAAAGCCATCATGAATGTGACTGATATAATCATTCGTCAATTTCGATTACATTTGGTTGTTAGTTTAGGGCATCAGGGAATCTAGGATTCTAATAAGAGATTTTTATGATATCCAACTATATATGAATATACATCATGATTACCTAGGAAGGAGGATCTTGTGGAAATGGAAATTTTTCAAAGCAAGAGTGGACGGGTGAGGTGAAACCATGAAATGTTTTTTCTTTAAAGGAAAAAGACGCTCATAAAATCTACCAGTTTTTCCTAACTGGGTGAATACACATGAACTGGAGCTGAGTAATTCCTATGGGATAGCTTTCGAGGGTTTTCAAACAGAAACTTTAGAGTTCCTCATGTGGCAAAATGAATCAGATCGAGACAATTCATAGAAGCAAAGGTGTTGCAAACTATCCAACAGCGTGATGGAGACAAAGCCCCTGGTCATGATGGTTACACCTTGCAATTTTTCAAGGAATGCTTGGAGATCATAAAGGAGGACCTGATGCAGACTATCCACAATTTCCACCAAAGGTGAGTCCTTGAAAAATTTATCAATGTCACTCTTGTGGCATTGATCCCAAAGAAGCCAAGGGCTGTTGAACTTAAGGACTTTAGACCTATTAGCTTGATTTACAGGATTTACACAATTATCCCTAAACGCATAACTAAAAGACTAAAAACGGTTATTGGGAAGCTAGTAGATGAACACCGAACGACATTCTTGAAAGAGAGACAAATACTTGATGCATCCTTGTTGGCCAATGAATTGGCAGACTCAAGGTCTAAATAGAAGAAACTAGGGATCCTATGTAAATTGGATATTGAAAAGTGTTATGACCATGCCGATTGGAATTTCCTCCTCACAATTTTGAAAATACATGAGATTTGGTAGTAGGTGGATTAAATGGATCAACTTTTGTCTTTCTAGTGTGAAGTTCTCCTTTATAATCATTGGCAACACATAATGCTTCTTTCAATCCCACAGTTCCTTAGGCAAAGGTATCCCATGTCACGTTCTTGTTCTTACTAGCTATGGAAGGATTAAATCACATGTTCAAGAAAGTGAATGCAAATAGATGGGTGAAAGGATTTAGTGCTCAAACAGGTAGAGGGGAAGATCTAGAAGTGTCCCGTCTGTTTGATGCAGATGATGCCTTAATTTTTTGTGAAGCATTTTCAAGTTAGATCAGACATTTGAGAACCATCCTAACAATATTTGAAGGAATTTGCAAGAACTGACCGCTATTCAGGGATTCCAAGTTGATTTTTTACCAAATAAATACTTGGGACTCCCACTAGGTGCTAAAAATAAAGAATTAGAGGTGTGGAGGGGGGTGTTGGAGAGGTCCGATTAGAAATTGGTTAGGTGGAGAATCAATATCTCTCACTAGACAGTTGATTAACTTTCACCAAGTCAGTGCTTGATAGCATGCCGACATACATGATGAGACTTTTCCCTATGGCAAGGAAGCAAGGAGAAGAGAGGTTATAATCTTGTGAAATGGGATGCACTGACTCTCAACATGTAGCAAGGGGGACTTAACTTGAAGAACCTCAGCAAACAGAATAATTATACTGCAAAAATGGCTTTGGAGGTTCTGTTAAGAAGAAAGGGCCATTTGGAGAAAATTCATAGATGAAAGTATGGTTCACTCACTCACTAAAGAACTAAGGAGGTTATGAATTAAGAAGATTATGGCCCCCTTTCAACAACAACATCTCAATCACTGTTGGAAATGGTTTGAAATCTGATTTCTGGAATGAGATGTGGATTAGAGATGACAGTCCTAGAAACTCCTTCCCACACCTTTATACCTTAAGTTTGCAAAGGAAGTTTTCTGTATCCCAAGCTTGGAGTTAACAGGGATGGGACCGAGTCTTTAAAAGAGCACTCAATGATTGAGAAATTGGGGAAGTTTGCAATCTGCCGGAAGTATCAAACTCACAACCAGCTTTATCTATGAGGGCTAACAAACCTAGATGGAAATTACATGTCACGACCCGGATAGGGGGCCTAGATGTGACATGGCAAAGGAGAACCTGAATGTCCTCGATCAAGCCATCATAGCATCATTACACTCATCATCGGTTCGAAAGCGCGGAAAATAAACACATAAATTCTA
>JBCEWC010016720.1:0-12943 GCA_038996855.1 Solanum aculeatissimum
TATGACCCTCCAAAGTAGACCCTCGAAAAAGGCTTCACTTGGAAATTTTGGATTTTGATACGGTTGCTCTAAAATTTTGATTAGACCCATTTCCCACTCAATTTGACCCCCTAAGCAAGAATATGAAGTCGAATTTTCGAAGAACAAAATGAATTTTTAGATATAGCTAAAACAAGTTTCCGGTAACTTCCAAAGCACATTTTTAGGAACGTTTTGGGTCATTTCAGTGGTGCTCCTAGGAACAACTAATTTTATGCTCTTATGCCCGACAAGAAGTGGAGGAAGCTTCAAACGTCGTGACTGGTATTTTAAATATCTTTGATTTTGATTCTTATGCTTTACTTGATAGAGGTGCAAATTTATCTTTTGTGACTCCTTTGTTGGCATACAATTAACTTGATAGAGGTGCAATGTAAGAAGGCCACACAAAATTGGCCTTGTTTTACCATAGTGCTTATGCAACATGGTAAGGTGATAGCTTATGCATCCCGATAATGGAAGGTACAAGAACAAAATTATCCAACCCATGATCTTGAGTTGGCAGCGATAGTGTTTGGTTTGAAAATTTGGCGTCATTATTTATATGGGGTTCATGTGGATATTTTCACCGATCACAAGAGTTTGCAATATGTGTTCACTCAAAGAGACCTTAATTTGAGGCAAAGGCGGTGGTTGGAACTCCTCAAAGACTATGATATGAGTGTTCTTTATCACCCCGTTAAATCTAACGGGGTGGCGGATGCCCTTAGTAGACTCTCTATGGGAAGTGTGACTCATGTGGAAGAGGGAAAGAAGGAGATAGTGAAAGATGTGCACTGTTTGGCTAGGTTGGGTGTGAGGTTGGCTGAATCCAATAATGGTGGGATTCTTGTTCAAGGTGGATCCGAGTCTTCCTTAGTGGTTGATATTAAGAAGAAACAAGACTAAGATCCTTCCTTGGAAGAGTTGAAGAAGTTGACTGCCGATGGAAAGATTGAGAAGGGGGAGATGGTGTGCTACGATACCAAAGCTGTTTATGTGTTCCAGATGTTGATGACTTAAGGGAGATTATCATGAAAGAGACTCATAATTCTCAATATTCTATTCATCCGGGATCTACCAAGATGTACCAAGATTTGAGAGAGTTATATTGGTGGCATGGTATGAATAAGGATTTAGCCAAGTTTGTGTCGAAATATCCTAATTGCCAATAAGTAAAAGTGGAATATCAAAAGGCCCGATGGCTTGACACAAGATATCAAAATTCCTACTTTGAAGTGGGAAGATGTAAACATGGACTTTGTGGTTTTGTTGCCCCGTACTCGTAGGCAATTCGATTTCATATGGGTTATAGTTGATAGAATGACTAAGTTGGCTCTCTTCATACCGGTTAAGACTGCCTATAGTGCCGAGGATTAATTTAAGGTGTATATTCAGGAATTGGTGAGATTGCATGGTGGGCCAAGTTCTATCATATCAGATCGTGGTACCCAATTTACTTCACATTCTTAGAAGTCCTTTCAAAAGGGAGTTGGTACTAAGGTCAAGTTAAGCACTGCATTTCATCCTTAAACCGATAGACAAGTTGAAAGAACAATTCAAACCACGGAGGACATGTTAAGGGCTTGTGTGTTGGAATTCAAGGGAAATTGGGATGATAATCTAACTCTCATTGAGTTTGCTTACAACAATAGGTTTCATGCTAGCATCGGTATGGCTCCATTTGAAGCTTTGTATGGAAGGAGATGTAG
Organism: Solanum aculeatissimum; assembly: GCA_038996855.1. Classification (NCBI taxonomy): domain Eukaryota; kingdom Viridiplantae; phylum Streptophyta; class Magnoliopsida; order Solanales; family Solanaceae; genus Solanum; species Solanum aculeatissimum. Next base: position 1,731 of record JBCEWC010016720.1, read on the forward strand.
ATCTCCGGTTGGTTTGTTTGAAAAAGGTGAGGCGGCCTTGTTAGGCCGGGACTTGGTTGTTGAGGCCATTGAAAAAGTAAAGTTAATTAGGAAAAGGTTGAAAACAGCTCAAAGTTGCCAAAAGTCTTATTCGGATGTTAGGAAGAGGGATCTTGAATTTCATGTTGGTGATTAGGTATATGTGAAGGTGTCCCCTATGAAAGGCATCATGCATTTTGGTAAAAAGGGTACGTTGAGCCCCCGGTACGTTAGACCCTATGAGGTTATGGAACGGGTTGGCAATGTGGCTTATAGGTTGGACTTGCCTTTGGACATGAGCTCCATTCATTCGGTATTCCATGTGTCCATATTGAGAAAGTTGGTTGGTGATCCTAAAGTAATCACACCTTTAGAGGGTGTGACGGTTGAGGAGAATTTGACCTATGAAGAGGTATCGGTTAAAATTTTTGATAGGCAAGTAAAGCATCTTCGCAACAAGGATATAGTTTCGGTCAAGGTGCTTTAGAGGAACCAAGATGTTGAGAGTGCAACGTGGGAAGCGGAGTTGGACATGATGGAGTGATATCCCTATCTCTTCCAGTCTACTCAAGCCTAAGGTACTAGGTTCTATCCTTGTATGGTCTTAATTCTTAAAATTCTTGAGTTTCATGACATTGCATGCATACATGAGCATGAAAATAAATTAAATGATGATTTTAAATGAGTTTTGAAAGACTTTTAAAATGATGCATAATTCGTCATAAGTTTGATGAAAGTGTCTCTTGTTTGATTGTTGTCCTCAAGTGGTAGTTTTAGCTCATTCGAGGACGAATGTTTCCAATGGGGAGATGATGTAATGATCCAAAAAATTTTGAACTTTGTAATGGTTGGCCAAGGTTATTTTTAAACTAGTCATGGTTGAATTTTGTTAGCCATCGGTTGTATTTAAGTGGTTGGATTCAAACCGAATCATTTGGTGAGGTTGTAAGGTCGGTTGGGACGTGAACTTAGAAAGATCATAACTTTTGGTAAGGGTTGAACTGTACTATATATCAAATCGAAGCACTTTGATTTATCTTTGTAACAAAACTAGTTTCACTTAATTCAGAGTTTGTGTCGGAAAGTTATGTCAAGAACCGTGAGACTGTTTATAGTTGGAAGGATGCTGGGAACAAGGTTCTTGAATTGGGCTAAGGGTTAGACCACGGACCGTTTGGTGGTCCACAGTATGTGGAAGTGATCGTGGGTTTGTCCAGTGGGCTTCTAGAGGCTGGGGTCTAAGCCATGGACCAGGTATTGTCCCATAGATCACCTCACGGTCCGTGAGACTCTTCACGGCCCGTGAGGGGTCCCGTGAAGTGAGGTAGAATGTTGGCCAAGGTTCGGGGCTGGACTCCGGACCAAGTGATGCTCCACAGATCAGTACACAGTCCGTGTGTAGTTATACGATCCATGAGAGCCCGCGTGGAGTGATCCAGAAAGTCCCCCGAGAGTTCAAGTCAATGTCGAGGCCAAGTGTAGCCTCACGGGCAGGTACACGGCCCGTGGGCATATAAACGGGAACTATAGCCCTTCTGTGAGACCCTATTTCAGTGAATTAGTCCATTTCATTAATTGTTAATTTGAAATTTAATTAAATCCTATGCATTTTTTAGGCTTTCTAAGGTCTCCAAAACCCCCCAAATCTAACCCTAAACCCTTTTCATCCATTCTAACACTCCTAAAGTCTCTCCAATATCCTCTCAATTCTCTTGACCTCTATTGATGAAAGGTTGAAGAAATTTGGCAAAATTCATCTCTCTTTCAATTCCATTCAATTCTCTGGATTAAACTCAAGGTATGTGGGTTTGATTCATAGATTCCCTTTCATCCATGAAAACCCAATAACCCTCCTCTTTAAATTATGATTTCTAGTTTTCTTTAATGTTGGGTTTTATAAATTTTGAAGTATTCAATTGAATTCGACTGTGGGCTGTAGAAATTAGGTGATTTAAAGTTGATTAAAGTTTGAATTCTATGAAGTTTCAAGGATTTAATGAAGGTCAAGTTATGCATGTCTCTTTTACTCTTGAATGTTTCATGGGTAGTGTTTTAATGACGATTTAAGTGTTGATTTAACTTGAATTTCTTATGAAATACTCTTGATTTGAATTTAAAGTATGAATTCTAGTACCCATGCGATCCTCATTGTTACTCATGGCATTTGCATGCATGATCATGGATTCTTCATGAATGTTTTGATGTGAGTTAAGTCCCAAATATGTTTATGACTATGATTTTGATCAAGTATGGGTTATGACTAAGTTGGGATCACACTAACTGTAAGATATGGCTCTTTGAGCAACATGGGTGTTTACACCAATATGATATGACAAGTATGACAAGTATGGAGCTACTCTTATGCATAAAGTTTGACATGAATGTTTATTTGGCTTTTTAGTCCATGAATCATGATTATGAAATATGTTTGACTCTTGTTAAGTATGCATAAGAGTAATGAAAGTAATTTTGGCCTTTAAGCCCAAGTATGCATAATTTAATTTTCAAGTGTCAAGTTTTTATTTTAAAAGCATGTATATGTATATGTATTCTTGTAGGATGATGACTTAGTACCGAGAAAGATTGGACTAGTAAGTGGGCTATCCCCAAGGGTCCCACTCCTTTCTCAAAACTATGTACCAACGTAGGTTGCTACCAAAATAGGAGGCCTGTAAATTATGCTTTGATATGATATGATAAGATATGTTATGTTATGTAAATCCTTCTAAAATGGGAGACCCGTAAGGATGGTGGCCATCATACCGAAATGGGAGGCTCATAAGGTATGGTGTATATTACCTTTGGAAAGTAATCTTCTCTGATCCAATGGGAGACCTCGTTGGGCAAGTTCATGTTGTAGCTCATATGCGTTTGGATGTCGGTTATGGTTCCATCCCCTCTATACTATAAGCATTATGGAATTCCATGCATCATGATCATCATGGCATATTGACATATTATTACTTCTTATATTCTCTTCTATGTATGTGCCCTTGCCATGTTGGTTGTTATAGGTTTATGTGCACACGCATTTGCATGACCGCATACTTAGTACATATTTTGTGCTAACACATACCCTCTATCTACATGTTCTAACCATTTAGGGACTTCGCGACGACTTCTACCTTTCGACGAATGACGTGTGACATCCTTGGAGTTACTAGCTTGTGGTGAGCCTTTTTGTTCAAGGGTAATAGCCATCTTCTATCTATATTGTAATTGTTTACTTTCTTATTTCATGTAATGAGGGTGAGCCCCAAACTATGTCGAGGCACCGCTCTTTCTTATGTAGAGGCAAATGTTGGACATATTAAACTCTTGCACGTTGTATTATGTTTTATTGGGATATTATGTCTATTGAACTTTGTTATAGAAATGATGATCCGATTATGCTTATGATTATGTTTACGGGCTTGTGTATGTTGGGAATGTGCTTATGTGGAAAGTCCCCTAACTCGGTATGACCCCATAGCTTGAGTCCTACTTACCCGCCCCTTAGAAATACTTGCTATATGCTATGTGATTCTTGCTCATCCCATTCCCGGCAACATCCCCATGGCTTGAGTCCAAAGTCCCGTTTCCCTTAGAACTATGTGTTATGTGTCTATTTTTCCATGCTTCTAAACCGATGATGTGAGTACTGATGCTATGATGGCTTGATCAAGATCCTTCGGGTTCTTCTTTGTCATGTCACATCTAGGCCCTCCTTCCTGGTCGTGACACGAAGACTTGGTGGAAAGTCGAGCCCGCCTAAAGTGACAACACCTGACAAGTTTCAAGTCAAGTATGTGTTGAAAGTCAACGAGCAATGTATGTAGTCAGCACATCACCGAGTAAAGTCAGTGAGCTAGAAGTTGATCACCAAAAGTTAAAAAATCCATAGGAAGAGATCAAGCCTTAAGGTGTTTCAACTCGGCAAAGGTAATCACAAATCAGTGCTACGCTAAACATGGTCAGCAAGCTCAACTAACCTCATTGAATGGTGCTCTAAAGTACAAACTTGGATTTTCTGAGAAGGAGTATAAATAGAAAAAAAATGCAGATACACACACACATTCCATATTCCCACTTTTCAGTACACTTCTAAAGATCCTTTCTTAGCTTTTTGTACTTCATCGGAGGAGACAATTTGGCTTAAATTCCTTTACATTTCCTTTTATAATTCATCATGATGGTAGAATAAATGGGTATAATTCCTATTAAATTTTAGTACGTGTAGCTAAAACACTACATGTTTGGGGTGTACAATGTAGTTATATTTATGATTCAATGTATGGGATAGATTTATTGGTTGATTTATGTGTCGATTCATTATGGGGTCATGTTTTCTTCTAATTATAACTTAAAAATTTAGAGTTGCAAACTTAAGCTTTTTTTTTCTAGATCTTCAATTATTGCATTAACTTGAGTAATTCAAGTGGGAAGATTGCATCATAGCCTTAGATAACTTGTTGAATTGATTGATGTTTGGGTAGGATCCAATCAACAAAGTACTGGATGTTTTTCTTTGTCGATGCATGTGAGATCTACCCAATTCACATGAGATGCTATAGTTGATGTAGTAGTAGCTATAATTACTAGCATATCTAGTTTACCCGTATAGAATCAACATAGATTTCAATTACCCATACACATCAATGGTAGTCTAACTATGTACACCCCAAGCATACTTTTACTACTAGTTTTAATTTTATAGTTTGAATCCACAAGTTTAGTATAATTTCTTAATTTGTATTGATAGCTTCAATTATTTCAATCACAATTAGTCTGTTTAAGAAGTCACTTCATGATTTGAATCGTGCATACACTCCTTGTCAGATCAACCTCGACTCTCAAAAGTTGGATTTATATTTCTAATGACTACGCTTCATTCTACATGTTAAAAGTGTAGCATTTGGGAATTTATCGGCTATTATAATTAAGGAGATGGACATCACAAAGCTTATGACTTATGGGGAGCAAATGGAAGAATAGAAGATAAGGAGAGGGCTAGAGAGTCTAAGCGAGCTCGGGTTGATAGTAATGGTTTCTCTTATCAAAGGTTGGGTAATGATGGTAATGATAGAGCCCTAGGTGGGAAAAGTTATTCAAGTCAAGGTGTATCTAACACTTCTTATCAAAGTTTCAAGAAGGACAAAGGGTCAAACCCTAAGTTTCAAGGAAGAGGATCAGATGCTTAAGTTACTCCCACTTGTAAGAAGTATGAGAAAGCTTATAAGGGAGAGTGTTTAGCAAAATCTAATATGTGTTATGGATGTGGTAAGTCTGGTCATCATGCAAAGGATTGCAAGGGTGGGGCTGCTAGACCCCAGGCGTAGGCTCAGACTCATGTTACTGGTTGATCGACCTAGACGGGTGTTGCTTTTAGATTGGGTGGTAGTAGATAGTGCCACAATAGGTTCTATGATCTCCATATAGGTAGGATTTGGAGGAAGCCCTAGATTTAGTCACAGGTATGTAGTAAGTCTTTGATTTCAATATGTATGCATTATTGGAACCCGGTGCAAATATATCCTTTATGTCCCCTATGTACCCATGAGATTTGATATGCCCCGCGAGGTCTTATTAGAGATATTTTCTATATATGCCCCTGTTGGTGATCTGTTGTAGCCAAGAATGTTTATAGAGATTATCCCATATCAGTTTTGCATAAAGTTATCCCATGTGATCTTATTAAACTTGATATGATTGATTTTGACATCATTCTTGTTATGAATTGGTTTCATGCCTCATATGCATCCATTGATTGTAGAATACATAGGGTTAAATTTCAATTACCTAATGAGATGGTTCTAGAATAGAAGGGTAAAGATTTGGTGATCAAGAGTCGATTCATCTCATACCTAAAAGCTCATAAAAAAATTTCTAAGGGGTGTATCTATCATATTCTGAGGGTTAGAGATATTAATTCCGAAACTCCTACTTTTCAGTCGGTCCCCATTGTAAATGATTTTCCTGATGTCTTTTTTTAATGACCTACTTGATATTTCTCCAGAGAGGAAATAGATTTTGATATAGATCTCCTTCCTGGTACTCAACCTATCTCAATCCCTCTAGACTACATGGCCTCGATAGAACTTAAGGAGTTAAAAAAATAATTGAAAGACTTATTGAAGAAGGGTTTCATAAGGCTACGCATGTCACCATGGAGTGACCCCATATTATTTGTATGAAAGAAGGATGTTCCACTTTGGATGTGTATAGACTACCGAAAATTGAATAAGGTGATCATAAAGAACAAACATCCAATTCCAAGGATAAATGATTTATTTGACCAATTGCAAGGGACACGATACTTCTCCAAAATTACTCTTTGGTCTGAATACCATCAATTAAGGGTAAGGGAGCATGATGTTCCCAATATGACATTTCAGACAAGGTATGGCCATTTTGAGTTTTTGGTTATCTTCGGGTTGACTCATGCCCTCGCTATTTTCGTGGACCTAATGAATCAAGTTTTCGAACCATATTTATATATATTTGTGGTGGTATTAACTCATGATATATTGGCTTATTGTCGAAAAAAGGAACATATGAGTCACTTGAGAATATGTTACATAATTTAAAGGATGAGCAATTATTTGCCAAATTTAGCAAGTGCAAATTTTGATTGAGGGAGGTGGGTTTTCTAGATTACATTGTGCCTAGTGATGGTATTATGGTGGATCCAAAGAAGATGAAGGTGGTAAAGAATTGGCCAAGATAATTGTCTCCTTCGAATGTTTGAAGTTTTTTAGGATTGTCCGAGTATTATAGAGGTTTTGTAGAGGAATTTATGTCTATTGCATCATCTTTAACTAGGTTGACCCAAAAGAAGGTGAAGTTCTAATGGTCACATGAGTCTGAGGAAATCTTTTAAACATTAAAAGATCATCTTACTTTAACCCTTATTTTGACATTATCACAAGATTTAGATGGATTTGTTATATATTATGATGCCTCATGTGTTGGTTTGGCTTGTGTTTTGATGTAATATGGTAAGGTCATAGAATATGGTTCAAGAAAATTGAAGTCCATGAATGAACTTATCCACCCCATGATCTCAAATTAGAGGTCGTAGTATTTGCGTTAAAGATTTGGCATCACTATATGTATGGATACATGTTGATATATTTACCAACCATAAGAGAATGCTATATGTGTTTAGGCAAAAGGACTTGAATCTAAGGCAAAGAAGGTGGCTTTAACTCCTAAAGGATTATGACATGAGCATGTTGTATCATTCCAACAAAGCAAATATTATGGTTGATATACGTACTAGGTAGTCTATGGGTAGTGTGGGTTATGCTGATGATGGGAAGAAAGAGTTGGTTAAGGATATGCATCATTTGGCCCATTTGGGTATGAGGCTACTTGACTTTGATGAGGGTGGTATCCTTGTGCACCATAGGTTGGGATCATCATTAGTGGCGGATGTTAAAGCAAAGCAAGACATGGATCCAATATTAGTTGAGTTGAAGAAGCTGGCTCTAGAAAAGAAGGTTGAAGTCTTCTCATAAGGAGGATATGTAGTGTTTCATTACGAAGGTCGGTTATGTGTTCCGAATCTTGGTGGTCTAAGAGGAATGATATTGAGTAAAGCTCATAATTCTCAATATTCCATTCATCTCAGATCCACCAAAATTTATATAGACATGAGAGAGGTGTATTGGTGGAATGGTATGAAAAAGGACATAGCAAGGTTTGTAGAAAAATTCCCAAATTTCCAACGAGTGAAAGTAGAACATCAAAGGTCAGGTTAAACCAAGACATTCAAATCCATCCTTGAAAGTGGGAATATGTGAATATGTACTTTGTAACAGGTTTGCCTTATACCTGAAGAAAACATAACTCAATTTGGTTTGTTGTGGATAGGATGAAAAATCAGTCCATTTCTACCTATCAAGACTTCTTTTAGTGTAAAGGATTATGCTAAGTTTTATATTTGGGAGTTGGTGGTACTTTATGGTGTGCCATTATCCATCATATAAAATCATGGTATTCAATTTACTTCTCATTTTTTAAAGTCATTTCAAAGAGGTCATGGTACCATGGTTAAGTTGAACACCACCTTTCATTCCCAAATCGATAGGCAAGTTGAGAGAATAATTAAAACTCTAGAAGACATGTTAAAAGCTTCTATATTATATTTCAAGAGTAATTAGGATGATCACCTACCATTTATTAAATTTTCTTACAATAATAGTTATCACTCAAGCACTAAGATGTCCCCATTTGAAGCTTTATATTGGAGAAGGTATAGAGTGGGATGGTTTGAAGTAGGTAAGATGACACTAATTGGTATTGATTTGGTATTTGATGCTATGGAAGAGGTAAGGATCATAAGGGAGAGATTGAAGGAAAACCAAAGTTTTTAAAAGACCTACTCAGATGTTAGAAAGAGGGATCTTGAGTTTGATGTAGAAGATTGGGTTTATTTGAAAACTTTACCCATGAAGGGTGTAACGTATTTTAAAAAAAAAAGGGAAATTGAGGTCTAGGTATGTAGGATCTTATAAGATTTTAGAACAGATTGGAAATGTGGTATATAAGTTCAAATTTCCAATAGAGTTGTCTATGGTTCATCCAGTGTTTCATGTGTCCATATTGAAGAAGTTTGTGGGCAATCCAACTTACATTGTACAATTGGAAAGTATGGGTGTTGAAGGAAATTTGTCTTATGAAGAAGATCCGGTTGATATTTTAAATTGGCAAGTTAAAAGGTTGAGGAATAGGGAAATTATATCCATCAAAGGCTTATGGAGGAATCAACAAGCAGAAAGTGCTTGGGGGAGGGGGCAAAGACAAACATGATGAAAGCGATATCCTCATCTTTTTTCTTCTCCTCAAGCCTAAGGTAATACGTTGTACTTTCTCACATTATCTAGATTCCTAAATTTTAGCTTTTCCATGTCATAATATATGCATGCATACTTATAAGACTAATTTTAAATAATGTTCATTGAAACAATTTGACAATTTCATGAAAATGATGTTTTAGTTACATTTTGCATTCATGCTAGGTATATTTATATCTATTATATGATATTCAAGCTAATTTTTATCTCATTCGAGGATAAATATTTCCAAGGGGGAGATATGTAAGGACCCATAAGTTTGAAATCAGAACTCAAGGCTTAGAGTGAAAGTTTCCAAAAACTAGTGCAGTGTAACGACCCAAGTTTTTTTGAAAACTTCTTATGGTTGGTATTATATGGTGTTATAATGGTCATGGTTGAATTTTGGTAGCCGGGGGTTGAGTTTAAGTGGCTAAATACAAAATGGACCTTTTGGTGGCCTAGAGAGGCTGTTTGAGCGGTGTACTTTGAGGAATCATAACTTTTGGTAAGTCAATAACTGTATGGTCTGCTACATATAACATTGAATATCATTCAGTTACCTTCGCAACGCAACTTCTTTCACTCAATTCGAAGTTCATATGAGGAAGTTATGGCCAAAACAGTGAGACTGCCCGTAATTCGGATGACGCTGGGAATAGGCCCTGGAAATGGCCCAAGGACAGGACCACGGACCGTGTGAGGGTCCACAGTCCATGTAGGGGTCCGTGTGATGGTCCAATGGGTTCAGGGTGGTCAGGGCCCAACCCATAGACCAAGTGAAGTCCCACGAACTACCCCACGATCCGTGACACTTCAAACGGTCCGTTTGGTGGTCCGTCTAGTGAGGCAGTGGCTTGGTATTGGTGTGGGGTTGGTTTCTGATCCAAGTATGGCTCCACGGACCAATACAGGGTCCGTGTGAAGCCACACGGCCCTTGACCCCCTTTCATGAAGTGATCCAGAAAGTCCCCAATAGTTCGAGCCGAAGACGAGACCATGGCATGGTACACGGACAGGTACACGGTCCATGTACCATTGGATGTACACTTGCTTTCCACTGTGTTATAATGTTTTCCAGTGAATTATCTATTTCATTAATGGTTAATTCATAATTTAATTAATCCCTACGCCCCTTTTAGACATTCTAATGTAATGACCCAAAAATTTTCAAAGCCTCTTATGGTTAGTCTTGTATGATGTTATACTGGTCATAGTTGAATTTTTGTAGCCACGGGTTGAGTTTAAGTGGCCAAACGCAAAACGGATTATTTGGTGGCCTAGAGAGGTCGTTTGGACAGTGTACTTTGAAGAGACATAATTTTTTATGCGGGTTTAACCTTGTGAGCTACTGCATATCCAATTGAAGCTTTTTGAATTATCTTCGCAATGCAACTGGTTTCACTCGATTCAGAGTTCGTATGAGGAAGTTATGGCCAAAATAGTGAGACTTCCTGAAATTCAGAAGACATTGGAGATAGGCCCTGGAAATGGCCCAAGACAAAGACCACCGACCGTGTGAGGGTCCACGGTCCATGTGGGGGTCCGTGCCATGGTCCAGTGAGCTTATGGTGTCAAGGACCCACCCCTTAACCCAAGGCATGGCTCATAGACTACCCCACGGCCCGTGAGACCTCAAACGGTCCGTGTGGGTAGCCGTTGGGTGGGGAAGTGTCTTGGACTTTGTTTGGCGTTTGTTCTTGGGGAAAGTTTGGTTCCACGGACCAGTACATGGTCCGTGTGAAGCCACCTGGACAGTGAACCCCCTCGTCAAGTGGTCCAGAAAGTCCCCCAAACGTTCGAGCCGATGAAAAACCTAAGGCATGTTGGACGGTTGGGTACACGACCAGTGAGCTGTTTTAAGACCACTGTAGCTCCTCCATGAAGCATTGCTTTTCAATTAAGTGTCCATTTCATTATTGGTAATTTCGTGATTTAATTAATCCCTAGGCCCCTTTTAGGCATCCTAAGGTCCCCTAAACCCCCTTAACCTAACCCTAACAACCCAGGTAGTATTGGAGCAGGAGGAGTGCTGAGACATAGTAAAGGAGACCTTCTTGTAGCTTTTGTACAAACTCTAGGTCAGGGAACTAACCAACAAGCAGAATCTATAGCAGCTGCCATAGGCCTGGAATTGTGTATCCAAATGTGATTCAATAGAGTACATATGGAGGTGGATGCAGAGACTCTTAGCTCATGGATAAACCACACAACCACTCCCCCCTAGAAACTACAGAAAGAGTTGGACAAAATCCAACTCTCAAGAGTCCACATCCAGGAATTTAAATGCAGCCATGTCCTGAGAGAAGCAAACCAGGTTGCAGACTCTCTAGCCAAGTACAACCAGCAATGCAGTAGCCCTCAAGTGTTTCAAGATGT
>JBCEWC010016721.1:0-12942 GCA_038996855.1 Solanum aculeatissimum
ATGAGGGTTTAGGGAATGTTTTAGGGGTTTAGGAGACCTTAGGGTACCAAAAAGGGGCTTAGGGAAATGTTAAATCAAAAAAATACCATTAATAAAACGCAACTTTCTGAAACTAAGAAATGTGAGACGGCTGCTACAGTGCCTGTGTACTAGTCACATGGTCCGTGAGCCTGCTCCATCAAACAACACTTAGTCAAATTTCCAACGCGAACTCTCGGAGGGCTCTTTGTAACACTTGACAGACACTTTTGACGGACCATTTGGAGGTTGACTGGCTATGTGAGGGTCCCGTGACCCTTGACTTAGACTTCCAAACCCATCCATGGCTTTTCCTAGCTACTGTACCACTTGAAGGGACAGTACACGAGTCGTCTAGGACCAAATGGACTGTTTGGGTGTCCGTGGTCCAACATTTCTCACATGGGGTGGTTCCTGGCCACCCCTAGCTCACTAGAACACTTGAAGACACCCCACATGAACTGTGACAAGTTTCACAGACCGTGGGATTGTCCTTAGCCACTTTTCTGAGCCTATCTCCAATGTCTTCCGAATTTCAGACAGTCCCACTGTTTGGGCCATAACTCCCTCATCCGAACTCTGAATTGAGTGAAACTATTTGCGTTGCGAAGATAACTCAAATACATTCAATATTATATATAGTATCTCACCTGGTTAAACACATATCAAATGTTGTGACCGTTTAAAGTACACTACCAAAATAGTCCCTCTAGGCCACCAACTAGCCCGTTTTGTGTTCGGCCACTTAAACTCAATCCGTGGCTACCAAAACTTAACCATTACCAGTAGTACATCATATAAGGCCAACTTTGAAAATTTTTGGGTTGTTACATTGGGTTACCCCATACTCGTAAACAGTTTGATTTTATTTGGGTTGTTGTGGATCGAATGACCAAGTTGGCTCACTTCTTACTGGTCAAGGCTACTTATAGTGTCGAGTTATGCTAAATTGTATATTCGTGAGTTGGTGAGATTGCATGGTGTACCGAGGTCCATCATATCGGATCGTGGTACCTAATTTACTTCTCACTTTTGGAGATCATTTCAAAAGGAGCTTGGAACTAGAATTAAATTGAGCACCATATTTCATCCTCAAATCGATGGGCAAGCTAAGATGACAATTCAAACTTTGGAGGATATGTTAAAGGCTTGTGTGTTGGAGTTCAAGGAAAATTTGGATGATCACCTACTGCTCATTGAGTTTGCCTACAATAATAGTTTCCATGCTAGCATTGGCATGGATCCATTTGAAGCTTTGTATGGTACGAGATGTAGGTCCCCAGCGGGATAGTTTGAGTTATGTGAGATGGAATTGCTAGGCCCGGACTTGGTTGTTGAAGCAATAGAGAAGGTAAATTTGATTAGGGAGAGGTTGAGGATGGCTCAAAGTCGCTAAAAGTCCTATTCGGTTATTAGGAGGAGAAACCTTGAATTTCATATGGGTGATTGGGTTTATGTAAAGGTATCACCTATGAAGGGCATCATGTGTTTTGGAAAAAAGGGCAAGTTGTGTCCTCGGTATGTCGGACCGTACGAGGTTGTTGAACAGGCTGGAAATGTGGCTTATAGATTAGAGTTGCCTTTGGATATGAGCTCTATTCATCTGGTGTTCCATGTTTCGATGATGAGGAAGTCGGTTGGTGACCCTAAGGTAATTGTGCCTTTGGAAGGTGTCGCGGTTGAGGAAAACTTGACTTACGAAGAAGTATTGGTTGAGATCTTGGATAGGCAAGTAAAATGGCTTTTCAACAAGGAATTAGTTTTAGTTAAAGTTCTTTGTAGAAATTAACTTTTGGAGAGTGCCACATAGGAGCCGAAGTCAGACATGATCAAGAGATACCCCCATCTTTTCCAATCTACTCAAGCATAAGGTACTAGGTTCTATCCTCTTCTGAATGGTTCAAATTCCTTATTTTCTTGAGTTCATGACATTACATCCATACATGTGCATGAAAATGATTTGAATAATATTTCAACATGAGTTTTAAATGGCTTTTGAAATGATGAATGATGCATTATGGTTTGTGTCGGAATATTTCTAGTTCTTCAAGCCTTGTTCTAGCCCATTTGAGGACGAATGTTCATAAGGGGGACATGATATAACAACCTAAAATTTTTTGAATCATGCGTTACTGGTTGAGGGCTGAGTTGAGGTTGTCTTGGTTAGTTTATGAATTTCTCAAGTCTCTCTTGTATGACCGTCTTGGAAGAAATCATGTTGGTTAAGTTTTGCTTGACATCTTGTGGAAGTACTGACTTTAAATAGCCATATCTCTTGTTACGGAATGCACTGTGTGAGCCACGACTTATCAAATTGAAGCTCTTTGAGTTATCTTCCCAACACACTTGGTTTGACTCAATTCTATAAGTATATGTGCCCTTATCATCTTGTTTGTTAGTAGGATCATGTTCATGTGCATGGTATACCCGCATACTTAGTGCATTATATGTACTAACCCATACTCTTTGTCTACATGATCTAACCATATAGGGACCGGAGGTGACATTCATCCACCGTTGGACATCTAGTGAGATCTTGGACTTGTAGATAGTGGTGAGCCCCATACAGCAAGGGCAATACCCACCTTTCTTTATCTTATGTTTTTATTTCATCATACTTATCTTGAGACTTGAGGGTGAGCTCGGGTTGTGTCGAGGTCCCTGTCTTACTTTTGTAGAGGCATTGTTAGATACTTAATGGATTCTATTATACGTTGTACTATGTGCTTATTTGAGATGCTATGATTAGCTACATTTTTCTATGGTTATTTATGTTTCGATTATGCTTCCACTTATGCCATTATGATTAGTTGGTTGAGACTGTGCTTATGTGGAAAGTCCCTAACCCTTCTTTCCCCCATAGCTTGAGTCATACTTACCTACCCTTTAGAACGTAATTGCTATGTGCTATATGATCCATGCATATCCCATTCCCGGCAATATCCCCATAGCTTGAGTACAAAGCCCCAAAATCCCTTAAACTTATGTATTGTTTATTATGTTACGCGCTTTCGAAACAATGATGTGTGTGATGATGCTAAGATAGCTTGATCGAGGACTCTCGGGTTCTCTTTCACTATGTCATATCTAGGCCCTACTCTCAGGTTATCACAAAAATGGTATCAGAGCCCTAGGTTTGTAATGATCCTCAAAGTCGAACATATCACACTGATTAGAGTCTTGTTCATGGGTGTGATACGCACCATACCTATGAACGAGAGGCTATGACAATATTTTAGGAATTGTCTCATTCTATTATCCCTTATGTTGTGTTGTGAATTATTTTGTAAGGTTTGCTAAAATGTTGGCATTTTTGTTATTGTTTCAGAAGATGCCTCCCCAAAAAGCTCCCTTCCCTAGACAGGCTCCGGTCTATGAAAAATAAGCCCTCTGTGAGCCTATGGAAGAGAAAGTGACTCATGCTGAGTTTTGGAACGTGGTTGCTTTACTGGCCCAGGTGGTGGCTAATCAAGCCCACCCAACTAATCCTACAAATGGTGGCACTCCAGCTTCTAGGGTGAGAGACTTCACCCGGATGAATCCTCCAGAGTTCCTTGGTTTGAAGGTTTATTAGGATGCCCAGAAGTTTATTGATGAGCTCACGAAAGTCTTGACTGTTATGGGTGTCAGTTCTGAGGAGAAGGTTGAGTTGGCCGCTTATCAATTGAAAGATGTAGCCTAGGGATGATATAACCAGTGGTTGGCCGAGAGGGTCACAGATAGTAAGGTTGATTAGAAAGAATTCAAGTTTGCTTTTCTGGACCGTTTCTTCCCTCTGGAACTTCGGGAAGCCAAGATGACTGAATTTGTTAACCTCAAGCAAGGTACCATGTCTGTGAGGGACTATTCTCTCATGTTCACCAAGCTCTCCAAGTATGCTGCCATGTTAGTAGCTGATCACCGTGCAAGGATACACAAGTTCCTTTATGGGGTCTCTGACTTAGTTGTGAAAAATTATCGCACTACCTTACTCATACGGGAAATAGATATCTCCAGGCTTACTACTTATGTTGAAAAGATTTAGGGAGAAAAGCTCAAAGAGAGAAGGATAAATCACTCCAAGAGGGCCCGGTTTGATGGTGGGTTCTCCACATCTAGGAGTAGTGTTGGAAATGGCCAATTCCAGTAAGGCCAGGGTTTGAATGTGAATTTTTCCAACTCTAGGGTGCCTCCTCCTAAGGCTCAGGTTGGGGGTGTACCACGAGCTCCCCGTTGTGGCTAATATGGGGGAAGTCATTTGAGTGGATGTAGGAAGGTTTCGGGAGCTTGCTTTAGGTGTGGGAGTATGGATCAATAGATTGTCGACTGTCCAAAGAACGCAAAGGGGGATCAAGTGGCTCCAGGTGGTCAAGGGAAGCCGAAATCTCAAGTTAGTGGTGCTCCCAGAAACAACAGGTTCTATGCTCTTCATGCCCGCAGGAAGTGGATGAGGCTCCTGATGTTATGACTAGTATGTTAAAAGTCTTTGATTTTGATACTTATGCTTTACTTGATCTAGGTGAAAATTTATCTTTTGTGACTCCTCTGTTGGTTGTAAAATTTGGTTTGAGTCTTGAAACTTTGAGGGAACCTTATTCAGTTTATACTCTCATGGGTGAGTTTATTATTGCTCGGAAGGTGTATCGAGGTTGTCCTATTTTGGTTTTACGTAAAGTCTTTATGGTGACCTTGTATGGTTCGAGATGTATGATTTTACTGTTATTCTTGGTATGGATTGGTTGTATGCATCTTGTGCCTCGGTCGATGTTAGGAGTAGGCAAGTCAGATTTTAGATTCCTAATGAACCTATTTTGTCCCTATTCTCGGGCCGTGACAGATTTCTTCCTCAATCCAACAAGTTTGTTTCTTAATAGTTCTTCCAAGGCATGTGAGTTCGTTTAAGAGTATTCTTTCACCCATAAAGTTACCTTTTAAGTATTTTACCTTTTTTAATTTTTTTAATATATTATGCATGTTTATGTTTATTCCATGTTGTTTCAAGTCATTAAATGCTATTTATGATATCTTGTGACATTCTACCAAGTATATATGCATGTTTTGAACTAGTGATGATAACCACATGATGGTGTGATGATTTATGAAGTGTGGGTGTTTTGTTGGTCCTTAAAAGAGAAATATCCTTATGTGTCATGTGTTTTATGTCTGTTCCATTATAAAAGCTAACCCACCTAGTTTTCAAGAAAAGCTATGCATCATTTAAGATATTGATTAGGGCATTAAAGATGAGTTTTAAAGTTAAATTTATCAAATACATAAGCATGTTAACCATTGCCCTAAAGATGTTTAACAAATGTCCCCAAGATGAAAGGACAATACTCACTTGGTGGTTCCTAA
Organism: Solanum aculeatissimum; assembly: GCA_038996855.1. Lineage (NCBI taxonomy): Eukaryota > Viridiplantae > Streptophyta > Magnoliopsida > Solanales > Solanaceae > Solanum > Solanum aculeatissimum. Next base: position 5,353 of record JBCEWC010016721.1, read on the forward strand.
GTTTGAGCTACTCTTATGATTGTTACTTATGATTCTAAGCTATGTTTAAATATTTCCATGGGATGACTTAGCATCGAATGTGACATTGAGGTGGGGTTTTGGTATGGTAACCTTTGAAGCAACCATTTGCCTCATTAACTATATGCTACCATAGGAGCCATTGTAGGCCAGGCTAGTGGTTCCACCTAGGATAAATATGTTATTATGATTCATACAAAGTTGACAGAGTTCCACCCAGCAGGTGGTCTCCTTGTGCCAACGCAAGGGGTTATGTTGGATTCCCTGTAGTGGCTCACATGGTCTTAAATATCGATTAAGGGCTTCTCCCACAAGTATATGACTCTATGATGTGATTCCATTACTCATGTCCTTTCATGCATTTATTGACAATCATATTGATCTATGCCCTTATTTTATACAAGAGGTTACATTGATCTTATTTACTATGTATACGTTATATTTATGAATGATGGCATTACAATTTCATGCATTGCATTGAACTCACACACTTAGTACATTCCAAAGTACTAAAGCATATTTTTACTATATGATTTAACCATGTAGGGATAGGCAGTCCTCCACCGGCTCGAGGCTAGTTGTTGTCGCTCCAAACTAGTATCTTATTGTGGCGAGCCCTTAGTTCAGGACTCTACCTATTTTCCACTCTATCTTGTATTTATTTTGAGATGATGTATTTATGGCCCTTTTGAGGCTTTTACTTTCTATGTTGGACTATTATGGATTTCTTTCTATTTGATGGAAACCAACTATGTCGGTTCCTTCTGTCTATGTTGTAGTCGGTACGCCTATGGATAAAATGAATGTTAGTTAATCCACTGTTTTTTAATGTTGCTTCGTTGTTTAAATGGCCCTTAGGCCCTTTTCCCCTTAACTTTCCGCAAAGGTTTTTATTCAATGGCTATGAATGTTTAAGATGCTTGAGATGGCTTGGGTGAGGTGCCTTTGGGTATCTCATTCATCGTGTGAAGACTAGGCCTTTAGGTCGGGTCATTACATATGGGCAAGTTCTTAATGCATAAACTCATCAAGAAAATAATGTAAATGAAGACAATTATAATACATGCTATTTGATCACCAACATTCACCCTAAGCATTTGCCTAACTCATTATAGTGTCATGGTTCCCACAATCCAAGTTATGGGTTTAGCTAAGCATAAATAATGAAAATTTCCTATAAAAAGATGAATAATTCATCGTAAAAACCACTTACAATGTAAGGGAGAAGAATCACAAATCCAAAATCTTGATTAAATGATCCAAAAGATGACTTTTTGTTCAAAGTTGGTGTTAGGTTTATGTTCTCCTTTGTACATACTGTCCAGCAGTCGATTATAATAAAAAATGGAATAATAAAATCCTATTTATACAAGGGAAAAACCTAATACTAATTAAAATAGGAAAACAAAAGTTGGCATGGACAACGAACAATTATACAGCTCGTGAAGAGTTTCATGGATCATGAACGGGTCTATGGTTCTTCACTTGTGGCTTTTCGTCTCTGAGTCTCATTCCACGATGGCCTCCATGATTCGTGGTGAGGCCCACGGCCTATGAAAGGGACCGTGAACCTTGCCTTTTTGAATCTTCCATGCTAATTGCAAATCTTCATCTTCACGACCATCTCCACAGTCTGTGATATGGTCCACGGCCCGTGGAGGGTCCTGTTTCACTTGCACAATTTTGCCAATTTTTTACAAGAATGTCCAGGTTATGTAACTTCTCCATGGTGGCTTATACGGTCCGCCCAAGGTTCCATGGCCTAAGAAAGGACCCGTGGAACCTAACATAGCTTTCATCTTCAAGGGATGCTTCATTCTTCAATTTTTCACTCCAAGTGTGGGGTCATAGCTTAATTCACGGACGGTGAAGATATTCATGGGCAATGAGAGTGCTTGTGAACCCTCACTTGGCAAATCTTGCTCAGATTTCTCTTTATGGTAATTTCACATTGGACTTCCACAATCCGTGAAGTGGTTCCAAGACCGTGGAAGTGTCTGTGCAACAACACATTGAATCTTTTTTTCTCATTTTCCTGCATTCCATCCAATTTTCCATTCCTTACTTGTTCACCTACAAATTAACACAACACAAACATCAAACTAACAAAATTGCTTGAGAACTCGTGAACATCCTATGTTTAAAGCATTTTAAAGGTTGTATTATCATGAATTATCAACATCCCCAACTTAGAACAAGTGCTTATCCTTAAGCAATAACGAAAAACAAACTAAACGATGCACAAATACAAGTATCACTCAAAGATCATATGGTAACCCCTCAATCATCAAACATATGCCCAAATAATAAGCTTTTAACGTACTCTTACCCCCAACCAATATACAAAGACCAAGTTAAGAATTATATTATTCACACTAGCCCAAGTAAACTCAAAAACAAAGATGAACTAGTTAGATAAGTAAACAAACAGAGCAAGGATAGTGCCCGCACTACAATAAGGTCTCACACATAGTATATAAATATGAAACAAAGACTAGAATTTAGAAATGCATGATCACAAAAGACATTCAATCAATACATAGGTATACACCGTATGCTTACCCTCATTTTCATAGATTTAACGCTAGAATGACCTTTTTAACATCATATTAGGACTTTTACAGTTTGTATTGTTGGTTTGGGATAAGGTAGGATACATTTAGGATTAAAGTGACTATTTGCTCCTCCAACGAAACACCCCTCATGGTTGAAGACTTTGGGAATGCTGACAACAGAAGAACATACCTTAAGAACTAGTTCCACGAGATGGTCTATGGCCCGTGAAGTGATCTACAACTTGTAAATGGTTTTGTAAGAGGTGGCAGTGAGAAATGAACATCTTAAGATAGTATTGGAAGGATCTACAAGACCCACAGCATGAATGATAGAATGTTATATTATTCGTGAACTCACTTCATGGAAGGGATCTTAAGGGCCTAAATTTGTCTAAGAAAAGGAATAGTTTACGAGGAGACGCCATGACTCATGTGAAGTTTCACGACTCATGAAGTGGTTTTATGGAAAATTCTAGTGGCCTATGTTTAGAGGTCCCTTGATCCACGAGAAGGTCCACGAGTGATCCATGACTCATGAAGGGGGTTTCATGGAAAGTTCCAGTGGTCGTGTTGGGGGGACCTCTGATCCACGAGAGAGTTCTCACAACCCGTGAAATAGTCCATGGCCAATAATTTAGGTCTCATAGACCGTTCCGATCAGGTTTTAAACAGGGGTAAATCTGGCTTTTCCTTTCTTTAGGTAATTAAACTACGTCATATTTCCCCTCTAAGGATCCCTTATCATCCTTTTTCAACCCTAATCTACCCATTCCCTCTCATTCTAAAAATACGCTAAGTCTAAAACTCTCTCAAACACTCTCAATCTTTTCAAGGTATTCAAGTGTGAGGTGTAGGCTAGGGTTTCCAGATTTTCCTTCAAGCATACAAGTTTGTTTCTCTCCAGCTTTACCAAGGTATGTGGGTTTGATTGTGGGAACCTTTCTTCCCACAAGTCCAACCATTTTCTTCTCCAACTATATGAAACTATTTAATTAATCCTTGCATATAATGTTATTATTATACCTCATGTATACAAATTTAGTGGGTTCTTCAAGTATTAACTATTTGTGCATGAATATCTATTGAAGGCTTGCCCCATGTTTTAGATTATGAATTTTGAACTCATGCATGTTATGAACTATGATGATGAGTTTTAATATGGATTTTATGATATTAAATTTGGGGTTTCTTCCTACTACATTGGTGGGGTGATTGATTTGATTCTTCAAGCGACATGGATTTACATTTTTCATGAATATATTATTAAATTTTATAATTTTGAATATATGTGCATTCACCCACCATATTTGACTAAAGTTACATGGCAAAGGTTATTGCATGATTTACAAGACAAACATGAGATAATGATTATGTGGACTCCTAAGCATGTTATATGTAACGACCCAAAAATTTTGGAAATTTTTTATGGTTGATCTTGTATGATGTTATACTGGTCATGGTTGAATTTTGGTAGCCATGGGTTGAGTTTAAGTGACCGAATGCAAAACGGACCATTTGGTGGCCTAGAGAGGTCGTTTGAGTAGTGTACTTTGAAGAATCATAACTTTTCATAAGGGATGTACTGTGTGGACTACAAATTATCATATTGAATCTCTTTAAGTTATCTATGCAATGCAACTGGTTTCACTCAATTTGGAGTTCGTATGAGGAAGTTATGGCCAAAAAGTGAGACTGCCCGTAATTCGAAAGGCTGTAAGAACCCGACAATTTTCTAAGAAACTCCTTATGGTTGGTCTTATATGATGTAATACTGGTCATGGTTGAGTTTTGGTAGCCACGGGTTGAGTTTAAGTGGCCGAACGCAAAGTGGGTCAGTTGGTGACCTAGAGAGCCCGTTTGGACAGTGTACTTTGAACGAACATAACTTTTGATGTGGGATAAGACGTGTGGGCTACTATATATCAAATTGAATATCTTTGAGTTATCTTCGCAATGCAACTGGTTTCACTCAATATGGAGTTCGGATGAGGAAGTTATGTCCCAAACAATGGGACTGCCTGAAATTCAGAAGACATTGGAGATAGGCCCCGAAAAATGGCTAAGGGCAGGCCCACGGTCCATGAGGGGTATTGTGTGGGAGTCCAGTGAGCTAGGGGTCTCCAGGAACCACCCCATGAACCAAGTTTTATGCCACGGACCTCTAAACGGTCCGTGTGCACTTGGACGGTCTGTGTACTGTCCCGTCAAGTGGGACAGTGGCTTGGCCAGGAAGTGGCTTGTCCAGGAAGTGGCTAGCCTAAAATGTCTAAGGCAAGGTTCACGGGAACATGAGAAGGCCATTCAACCTCCAAATGGTCCGTCAAAGTGCTCGTCAAGTGTTCCAGAAAGTCCTCCGAGAGTTCGCATTGGAAAATTGGCTAAGTATGGTTTGATGGAGCTTGGGACGGACCGTATGACACTCGCATAGCACTATAGCAGCCATGAGACACTGTTTCCAGTGAAAAGTGCCATTTTTTAATGGTAATTTCGTGATTTAACATTTCCCTAAGCCTCTTTTAGGTATCCTAAGGTCTCCTAAACCCCTAAATCATTCCCCAAACCCTTATTCATCCCTTCAAACTCTCCTACATTCACTTTGGAAATTCTAAAACGCTCTTGAACTCCATTGAAGAAAGCTTGAAGAATTTGGGGAAGACAACCTTGCCCATGTTTGACCTTGCAAATTGTTGGTGCAATTAAGGTATGTGGGACTTGATTCAAGGATCCTCTTTCATCCTTACAGATCCTATGAACCCTAACTCTTTTAAAATTGATTTAATCTTTCAATTATGTTATGGGTTCTTCCTATATTGTTGTAGATTAGTGTTGGGACTTGAGTGTTGTAGATTTTAGGTTATTTAAATATGATTTTGATCTTGAATTCATGAATGTACATTGAAACCCTTATTGATCAACTTGCATGTCCCTTTACATGATTTAATTAAGCATGGGTAACTTGCATTATGACTTATTTATGAATTTCTACATGTTTTAAGATGAACCATCTTGCAAATTGTGAAATTAAGTTTGAATTCCATTACCCATGATCTTGATCTTCATTCACGGAATACGCATGGTTATTGTTATGATGAACTTTTGATGAACCTTTGATATGATAAGTTTTTCTAGGCTTGTGATCACATAGTCTCTCCGTTTTGGATTTTTGAGCATTCCGGGTGCTTACACCATTTTGATTTTGTATTGATGCTTGATATGATAAGCTATGTAGATGAGCTACTCTTACTTCATTGATATGACATGATTATGAAACGTTTTGTAAACTTTTGATAACCTTGGCTTAAGCATAAACATGATTTGAACAATAGTTCCATTTTAACTAAGTTTGCATGTTTTGAAAGTTAATGTAAGTCTTTCGATTTAAATGATACATGTATAAATATGTATTACTGTGGGATGAGACTTAGTACTGAGGGATTAGGTAGTAAATGGGCTATCCCCAAGGGTCCCACCCTTTCCGTCAAACTGTGTGCCACCATGGGTTATCTCCCTAGATAGGGATTGACTTGTTTTCTATCCTCTTGTTGAAGGGTTGACTAGGGTACTACTTGGAAAGTAGTTCGGATCTGGGTAGTGGCTCATTCGGGTCTCCTCTGTAGTCGGTTGAGGTGACATCCCCTCTATATATGATCATAGGATTGCATTACGTGCATCATGGCATAGCATATTATTATATTACTCCTTGGCTACGTGCATTCCTTTCGTATCATTTGTCCCCTTGACATGTTGTTTGGTCATACTATACTTGTCATATGCATTGCATGCCCGCATACTTAGTGTTTAATTGTGCTAACCCATATTCTTGTCTACATGTTCTAACCATGTAGGGATCGAGGGTGATATATATATTCTTTCAGACGACGCTTGATACTCTTTTGAAGACTTGCCAGTGGTGAGCCCTTTTGTTCAAGGACAATAGTCACCATCTATCTACCACTTTAGTTTATGTATTTACTTTCTATTGACTTGAGGGTGAGCCTCAAACTTGTCGAGGCGCCGCTCATCTTTGGAGAGGCATTATTGGATGAATCTATACTCTTGTACGTTAGACTTGTATGTTGGATATTTGGCTATGTAAATGATGCTATTTTGCTTGATTTATGATCATGTTCTCTTGTTATGATATTGGCTATTATGATGGGTATTCGAATGGTCATGTGCTATGTGTAATCATGCTTGTGCCATTCTCGTTATTTCCCCATAGCTAGAGTCCCAAGTCCCCGAATCCCTAGAACTTGCTTGCTATGTGTTTAGCTTCCGCATTTCCGAACCGATGATGTGTGTAATGATGCTATGATGGCTTGATCGAGGGTCTTCGGGTCCTCTTTCTCCATGTCACATCTAGGCCCCCTATCCGGATCGTGACAAAGATGGTATCAGAGCCCTAGGTTTGTAATGATCCTTGGAGTCCAACATGCCGCGTTTATTAGAGTCTTGTTCATGGGTGTGATGCGCGCCATGTCTATGAGCAAGAGGCTATGATGACGTTCTAGGAAATTTTCTAACTTCATTTCTTCCTTATGTCGTGCCATGAGATCTTGATAATGCCTCTAAACTTTGGTCTTGTCGTTCTTTCAGAAAATGCCTCCAAGAAGAGCTTCCTTTCCCCGTTCAGCTCCGGAAGTTGAGGATATGGCTCCTCGGGCACCGGTTGAGGAACAGGTGACCCATGCCAAATTCTGCAATGTTGTCACTATGTTGGCAGATGCTATGGCCAACCAAGCTAGGGACTTTACTACCCGGCCCCTATCACTACTCCAGCTTCAAGAGTGAGAGACTTCACTCGTATGAATCCCCTAGAATTCTATGGTTCTAAGGCCGATGAGGATGCCCAAAAATTTGTGGATGAGCTCACCAAGGTCTTATCTATTATGGGTGTTAGCTTGGAGGAAAAGGCGGAGTTGGTGGCTTACCAACTCAAAGATGTTGCTCAAGTTTGGTATGGGCAATGGCTTATGGAAAGGGTGGCAGATGTGAAAGTTGATTGGGAGGAGTTTAA
>JBCEWC010016722.1:0-12942 GCA_038996855.1 Solanum aculeatissimum
ATATAATATGCTTGTACCACATGGTCAAATAAGATTTGAACATGATAGGAATCAACATGGTCAAATTGCAGAAAAGCAATGGACTGGGACCCTTTGTCCGTCGCTTTCTTGCCATTTTTTTTAAAAAATAAATCCAGAAAAGCGATGGACAGAGACCCAAGTTCGTCGCTTTTTATTTTTTTATTTTAAAAACCCCAGAAAAGCGACGGACAAAGGGATTCAGTCCGTCACTTTTCAGGATTTTTAAAAAAAAAATAATTCCAGAAAAGCGACGGACTGGGTCCCTTTGTCCATCGCTTTTCTGAGTTTTTTAAAAAATTAAACCACGCAGTCCGTCGCAATTTCTTGAAGTCCGATGCTTTTTTCACTTTTTTTTTAAAAAAAAATCCACATTGTCCGTCGATATTCCGTCGCTATTTTGCCACGCGGTCCGTCGCTATTCAAAAAGCGACAAACAAAAAAGATACGGAAGTGACTGCGTCGCTTTTCCTGAAAAAAGCGACGCAGCCCGTCGCTTTTGCCCGTCGTTTTTTGGCGTTTTTTTAGTAGTGTATATATATATTTATATATTGTTTATACATTTAAGGAAGGACTTTTTAGTATATATTTTTTTCATTTTTTTTTTTGTGTGTGTTCGTAGATTGTGAAAGAATTGGTTGAATTTTAAAAAGATTACATGTGTTTATGTTTTTTTTTTCAAGTAAACGTATTTTATAAAAAATGTATTAATTTTGTGCCAATTTTAATAATTATTGTTAGGTAAAACATGTAAATATTTTGTTGTTGTTTTTCCGTAATTCATTATATTCAAAATTTTCTTCTAGATAAAAAAAAGTCATATTATTGGATGAAATTTTATCAGAGCAATTTAATGTTTTTGAAAAGTACAAAAAAAAAAGAAAAGAAAGAGGTTTCCTCTTTTTTGTATTTGGAAGGAGGTTTAATAAACATCTAAACCAATTACCCCAAAAAAAAATATAAATGTAACAATTGAACGTATTCGAAAAAAAAAAAAGAAATCGATATTAAATATGCATTAAAATTAGGATTTGACAAACTTTTTTTTTTGGATAGTAAAAAATTAAATTTTTGTAATTCATATTACAATTGAATGTAACAAAAAAAAATTTTGGATAATAAAATATTAATACAAAATAATTTTTGACAAGCTTTAAATTTATTTAGGATTGTTAATAATTATTAATAATGTTGATAAGCTTATTGAACATTGTATTTGATATTTGTTGATAGCGAAAGTTTATATTTTTATTAATTTATTTTGAGATTATTTTGAAATTGCATGAATAAAATTTAGTTAGATGGTATTTGTTTTTTAAAATAAAGTTGGTAAAATTATTGATAGTGATTTATATTTCTAACAACATAACAATATGGACGTTCTAGGTTTATTTGGACCAGAAAAGGTGCAACGTTGATTTCTTCTCAGGGTATCCATTGTTATAACATGTCGTAATAGAGCAATGAAAACCATTTTGTATCAAACTGATTTGCAAACTGAAACGCACTGTTATACCATTGCAAATACCATGTGTTTTGCCAGATTGGAAGCAGTAGTTATCGAAGAAAACAAAGAAAGGGAAATAATTTTTTTTTAATACAATGTATTTTTTTATACCATCGCAAATATCATGTGTTTTTTAAATTATTTTTTCAGTTTTTAAGACATTGAACTTGTTTTTTATAATTTCTTTTACAACTATTGAGTCATTGAATTTATTTTTGAGAGAGTTTTTTTTAAAACTTGGTGAATGAACACTTTTAGATTTTTAGTGCATTTGTTGCAGTGTTTTGGACGACAAAAAGCGACAAAAGACGACAAGGCTCTGCGCCGCCACGTGGCGAGCCACTCACCTTTTTGAATTGAGGCGCCAATTTATACCAAAATCTTAGCAATAACATATATTAACAAATATTTCAATCCAAAAAGATAAAAATTAATAATTGATAAAAACTCAATTATATAGGGCAAAAATTAATAAAGAAGGATTTTTTTTTTTTAAATATAGGCAGCCACAGTCCACTGCTCTAGAGTCCAGTTACTAGTGAACAAAAATTAAAAACAGAGAAGAAGAAGAAGAGGAGAAAACTGAATAAGGAAGAAAAAAGTTGTTGGGGTCGCTGGGACTGGGTCGCTGGAACTAGGGAAGAAGAACGAAGAAGGAAGAAAAAAGAAAGAAGGAAGAAGAAGTTACCTGGGGGATCGTCGAACTGAGTCGCTGCAATGGAGAAAAAATAGGAGAAGATTTGCTGGAGAAGAATCGCTAGAGCTTCTACTGGAGAAAGAGTCGGGAGTCGGGTAAATGATTTTTTACAAATAAACCCTAAGATTTCTTTTTAATAATTAAGATCAAAGGTATTTTTTTTTTTAAAAACAAAAGGTGTCTCCTTTTGCGCCTCGCCCCGTCGCCTCTCAAATTGCGCCTCGCCACGACAGTACTAGGCGAAAAGCCCTTGCCTCGCCTTTCGCCTAAGGCGCAAAGGGCGAACGCCTTTGATAACACTGATTTGTTGGTATAAAATTTGATAAAAACTTATTCACAATTGGGTGAATTGCTAATTGGTGATTAGTGGTGGTAAAATCTGGTAGGTTAGTTTGTTAATTTTTTGTAATTTCTTTTATAGCTATTGATCTATTGAACTTGTTTTTGGATGAATGTTTTTCAACAAAGAATGATTATTGTTAAACTTGATAGATGAACATCTTCAATTTTTTTGTGCAGTTGTTGATATAAAAATTGTTGAAAACTTATTCACAACTAAGTAAATTACTCATGTTGACTGTTGGTGGTAAAAGGTGGTAGCCAAAAAAAGAAAAAGAGAATAAATCACATCAAACAAACCAAGAAAAAATATCAATCAAAATATAAAAAAAAAATTCAACCAAATATATCTCACACAGATAAATCAAAAAAATACAAATCAAATATAAAAACAAATACCAATCAAATAAATGATACGAACCAAACAACTCAAAAAAATAACCAACCAAATAAATCACACCAAACAAATTGCTAAAAGAATAATCAACTATATCATCGCTAATTCACCAAAAAAACACTAACTATTCTCGTTCGGTACAAATAAAACTCAAAAAAATATTTATTGTTGATTAATATTATTTTTTAGAAATAAAAAAATTAAATTATTTTTTCTATGTTTCATTATTCTCATTTTTTTTGTACTTTCTCCATGTATGAGAGAGACAAAACTTTTATTTTTATTTTTTTTGTTTTACTTTTATTTTTGTGTTTTCCCCACGTATGAGAGAGACAAAACTTTGATTTTCTTTTTTTTTTCATTTTTTTTTGTGTTTTCTCCATGTATGACAGAGACAAAACTTTTATTTTTCTTTTTTCTATTTTTTTGGACTTTTCCCATGCATGTATAATATCATGAGATGACATAGATGTAAATAAAAAACATACAATTATAAAAATTCTTAAGAGTTGACATGGTTAATAATATAAGCTCTTAAAATGTATAATCTTATAATTTTTCCTAAACATAAGTAACCTTCCTCCGCCGTCGTCACTGGAGAGGGTGATTAGACAGAAGAATTCCACACTTTTATTCCTTACTATTACGATCTAAATAATTGGTTCATAGACATAAAATCTTGGGTCTAAAGACCAACTTTTTATCAAAATTGTTCGTTTATTCTTGCTTTTAAAGCCCTCGAATTTTATTTATTTAATTGTTGGATAGTGCTAAAAGTTGTCATGCACCAATCACAAAAAGAGGATAAGATTTCTTAGTATATGATGATTTGCTGGCACAGTAGAAGTGAATTTATAATTTGAATTTTTATGTTATGAGATTGGGATTCTCTCATGGTAATTAAAATTTTACTGAGATAGAAATTTATTATTTAAATTTTTAATATATATAGAAAATGGGAGGAAACTCCTCTCCATTTTCTTTTTCTCCATTTCCCCCAAGTTCCTATCTTGATTGCTGACACGTGACATAAGTTATATTTTAATGACTAAGATTTAATTGACCATTTTTTCTCTCCATTTAATGACACGAGTCAATTAAATCTTAACCATTAAAATCTAACTTATATCACGTGTCAGCCATCAAGATAGAAACTTGAGAAAAATGGAGAAAAAAGAAATGAAGAGGAGTCTTGCGAGACAAACAATAAAATTTGGATTAAATCGTAGATTACACATTATATTCACCGGTGAACATAGATTGACTTTTCTACACTTATAAAGGAGATACTTACATCAAATCAATAGATGCATAACATGTATTTGCACTTAATGTCTATCAATCAATTTATATCTAATCACCTTATTTAATCTCTTAATCATGATAATTACTTAACATGATTTGACTTAAATATGTGACGCACCTAAACTTTTACCTTTCTATAACCTTATGAGCATTTAAACACTCAAATAGACAGTTAATATTTGTTTAGTGCAAATTTACTTGATTTCAAATGGAGCTATGCCTTTAAACTTGAAATTGAAGCCATTGAAAGAATTTGATTCTCCGACACAAATTTTTTTCTTTCCTTTTTTTTTTTTGAAGTGTTTTTGTTGAGGTTATTCGTGCTGGATAAGCCATGGCATTGGGACATACGTATTTTTTATTTATTTATTTTAAATTGGAATAACATAATAAGAATGTGTGCAATAACATTCCATAATCCATGGAATCCTATGTTCCAATGATCCATATACTCCTATTAAAAACCCTCAATCTACATTTGTCGTATAATCAAATATCTCTATAATATCGTTATTTATCTGAATAGTTTTTAACTATTATAATAAAATATTGTTGTGTTGGATATATAATATAATAACAGTGAAAAAAAGATTTCAAAAAAGAAACTTAATTGCTAAATAATACAATATTATTATATAAAAAATAATAGTTATAAAAAAATTTGACGATTTATTTGATAGATTTACAAAAGTGGTTCAGTAAGGTCAATCTCAAGCGAAATAGAAAGTAATATTATTAACAAAAAATATACTAAATTTAATAAAAATAAGTTATATACCAGATTAAACATCTACTTTTTAGAGCAGTAGACTAATATGGAATTCAAATGAGGGTATAAAAATAAATGGATTTTATTAAATCTACAAAAACAAGATTAAACATCTACTTTTTAGAGGAGCAGACTTATAAGGAATTCAAATGAGGGTATAAAAACTAATGGATTTTATTAAATCTAGAAAAGCTTGTCTTGCGTTAAAGAAATCCAACAATCTACATCACTCTCTATATTAAAAAATTATTTTTACTATAATAAATGTTATAATATAATAAATGCGATGATTTTATCCATTATGAGAGGCATTGTCACGATCCTTAACAAGTTGTGAGTGACACTCACACTGATCCTTTGGTGGGAGATCTAATACTACAAATCAACTAAGTAATCTAACAAGAAATAGATATTTTAAGATGCGGAAGCAGGTTCAAATAGAAAACAAGTTAAGCTCCCATAAACTCAAACAAAATAATCTAACATAATATAGAAAGCAACCCTCCTTCCAAGAATTTGAAAGTCATTGTACCAAAACTCTATCTAAGTGTCCAACATAAGGGGATGCAAGCCCAAAAAATCCTAACAATAATTGTCTAAAATGTCTGAGTTCGAAAATAAATAGACTAAGAAAATAGATATATCCATGGTATGCCTGAAAGAGCTGGCTCACCCTTGAATTTGGTAGTTCACTGGTCTCCTAGCTAAGTTCCAATAATAGCCACCTGAAGATACCCTGTACTCAACAAGGAAAGAGCAAGTGCAGTATCAATATACATAACAACGCTAATAGGATTACATGGCTATTCAAATTAGTGAAATATATACAAATAACCACCACATAGTAAACCACACACATACGCAAACAATAACAATTTACGGAAACACTACAGTCAACAATGACCTTCTCATGGGATCCACACTCAAGCAAGTTGTGTGTCTAAGCATGATATCTGATCCAATGATGCGTCAGAACATGACACATGATCCAATCATATGTCGAAATGTGACACCCAATTCAAAAATGTACCTAATCCAATAATATATAGGAATATGACACCCAATCCAATAATGTATCAAATTGTGACACGCAATCTAATAAAGCATCAGAATGTGACACCTGATCCAATAATCACAATCATAATGAATGTTTACAAACTTGCACAATCAAGTAATAGATTCATTGTATGTAATTTGATCATAGGTAGTCATTTGATTAGGTTCATTCCTCATTCTCTAGTTGGATGCATGAATGTAACACTATTGATGTTGTTAGCGAGCACATATAACACAAATGGGAATTAAAAATCACCACCTACCTCAAAATACGCCTCAAAAACTCTAAATAACTAGAGATTTCCTTTTTAAAAAAGTTTTGACTCGTTCTTGGTCTAAAACAAACAAGAAATACAATAAATTGATAAATAATGACTTAAACTACTCAAGTTACATCAAAATATTAACTCTTAGTCACTTTTATGATCATCTCTCCTTACTAAAGATTTTTCCACTATTAATTTTTAGGTCCAAACCTTCCCCTAAGAGAATTCACGTAGATTCTAAGGTTTAGAAATCAATTTACAAGTTAGAGAAATGATTAACTTATCTTTATCGGCAAAATAGGTAGAAAGCTAAAGAAAAACTGCCCTTGGTCACTCTGATCTTTCAAGAATATAGTGGAAGAAGTAAAAATGATTTTCGGACTTTTCTAACTAAAAACCTATGATTGCCCCATCATGACAATCATTTAACCCACCCAAAGTCCCAAACTTTAGTTTGTAATACACTACAAAATCACAGCAATCTAAAATTAACCCTTTGCAGAAGATCAATTTGGGGATTTCCACTCGCCCAAATTCAATTCCATAAAGACGTACAAGTTCCTTATTGTCTTGGATATCAACTCAAAATATCAAACTGATAAATGATTTCCCAATTCATTATTAGCTTTTCACAATCCTCACTTAACTCAGATTTCATTCAAGTCCGACCTAGGCTCAAAATGTTTAGGTTACAACTCGAAAGTTTTCTGGCCTAATATTTTTTCTCATTGACCTATGCATAACGACGAAGAAAAGTCATTATAATAGATAATAGTCTACCCGTCACTCATCCCCAACAACAACAACAATAACATACATAATGAAATACCATAAAGTGAGGTCTGTGAGGGTAGAGTGTATGCAAATCTTATCACTACTTCATGGAGATAGAGAGGCTATTTTCAATAGACCCTCGACTCAAATGTATTTGACCTAAGCAAAAAAAAAAAGTAGGTTTAGAGTAATGACTAAATTAAAGAATAATGTCAATACAACGAGAACAATAATAAAATAGTAGAATAATCAAAGAGCAACAACAACATATTCATAATAGCTCAACTAGTCATATGACAAACCTAAAAACCTACAAAAGGGAAGACAACATTCTACCCTTACCAATCTTCTACCCTTAGATATGACCTCCACTCCTTTTCATATAAGGTCATGTCCTCGATAATATGAAACTATATCATATCCTGTCTAATCACCCCTCTCCAATACTATTTTCAATAATAGTGAGTTTCACTTAATGTTAGGAAAATCTTAGTAGCTCAGTTAGTTGGCTACCTGAATTCCCACCTTGTTGGTGAGGGTTCGGTTTCCCATACTGTAATCCCTTCCCTATTTTTCCTTCCCCTACCCCCAATTTTTAAAGAAAACTTAATGATATAGTCTTGATCTCCATGATACTTTTTTTGCATAGATACATGGAATAATAGATAAACATTTGACAAGCTAGATGGTAGATAAAACCTATAAGCTACTGGCTCTACTCAATCAAGGATCTAAAATGGGCTAATATAGCGAGAACTAAGCTTTCCCTTCTTACTGAATCTCATAATACCTTTATGGGATATACTTTTAGAAGAACATACTCATCAACCTAAAATATCATATCTTTAACCTTGTGATTAACATATTCTTTCTGTCAACTCTGGACTCTAGGCTACTAGGACTTAGCTTGGATGCTTATTACCTTATCTGTGCATCCTTTGCTAAGTCAACCCCTAAAGACTTTATATCTCCAGCCTTAAATCACCTTATGGGTGATCGACATAATCTACCATAAAGTGCCTCAAAAGGAGTCATGTAAGTGCTGAAATGATAACTATTATTGTAGAAGAACTCACACAATGATAGGAGCTATATACAATGACCTCACAAGTCGGTTACACATCTCCTTAACATGTCTTCCAACATTTAAATTGTTCTCTCTGACTATATATTAGTCTGTGGATGGAAAGCACTACTAAAAGTGAGTTGAGTGTATAATTCCTCATGCATTTTTCCTCATAACCTTGATGTAAATTGCGTACCACTGTATGAGATGATCGAAAGGGGAAACCCATACAGTTTCACTATTATTTTCACAAAGATTTTTTCCAACTACTAAGCATTATAACTCACTCTAATCGAAATAAAGTGGGTTGACTTCGTTATCTTGTAAACCACAACCAATATAGAATCAAACTTTTCTAAGGTCTTTGGAAAACCCATTACGAAATACATCTCTAACCTCTCCTACTTCCATTTAGGAATGGACATTCTCTAAAGTAAACTTACTAACTTTTGATGCTCATAAACCATTTTGAAACTTTTCCATATATTTAGTTTTCCATCTTCATACAAGCCATCAATACAGTCATTCCAGATCTTGATACATATTGGTCACACTTGGATGAATAGAATACCGTGAAACATAAACCTCTAACAATTCTTAATTATGTTATTTATATGGGAAATACAAATCATTTTCCTAAATCTTAGCACTCCTCCTACATTAAGAATAATATCTTATGTTTTACTCAACACTATCTTTTTTCTAATCTCACTCAAGTTCTTGTCTTCAAACTGTTTGGCCTTGATCTCTTTGATAAAAGTAGTTCTAGCCTCAACACTAGCCAACACCCCAACATTCTTTGAGATGCCTAGTTTCATGAACTTAATTCCTAATGTTTGAATCTCTCTAGACAAGGGTAACTTAGACACATCCAATAAGGATAAAAACCTCATACTTACTAATTTTCAGCTCAATGCGTCTGTCACTACATTAGCCCTAATTAGATAATAGCATCATAATCCTTGAGTAACTCCATCCATCTTGGGTTTCTTAGATTTAAGTATTTTTGAGTAAACACATGTTATGGATTATGATGGTCGGTAAACACTTCATACTTAGCCCCATAAAGATAATGGTGCCATATCTTGAGAGCAAACACACTACTGCCAATTCCAACATGTGTTAGATAGTTTGTCTCATGAACCTTTAACTGATACAAGGCATATGTTATGATCTTATCCTACATCAACACAACACCCAAACATAAACATGACGCATCATAATAAATAATAAAGTTCTTCCCTTCCACTGGCAATGTTAGGATTGGGGTTGTAGTTAGAAGGCTCTTGAGCATTTAAAATCTCTCCTCACACTTGTCGATCCACTTAAATGGTACATATTTCTGCTTCAACCTTGCCATGTGCATAGTAATAGAAGAAAATTTCTTCATAAATCATCGATAAGAACTATCAAGACCTGTAAATATCCTATCTTTACAGAATTTAGGCCAAAATACCAAATAAAAGTAGATCGATTTTTTTC
Source organism: Solanum aculeatissimum (assembly GCA_038996855.1). Taxonomy (NCBI): domain Eukaryota; kingdom Viridiplantae; phylum Streptophyta; class Magnoliopsida; order Solanales; family Solanaceae; genus Solanum; species Solanum aculeatissimum. Next base: position 9,677 of record JBCEWC010016722.1, read on the forward strand.
ATTCCTGAAGAGGTGCATATCTTGCCTTGGTCTTCTTCCATAATGATACGAAACAATAGTATCATTGTGGTCGATACACAATCATTAATCTACGCCAAACTATCACGACTCAAACCTAAGTCTTAGTCATGACATGGTGAATCTGATACCCGAAGACATCACATCCAAGTCTCGTATTCATATCATAAGCATACATAAGGTAAAACAAGCATAATATAAGAGAATACACAAGAAGAACATACCAATCTAGAAATCATAGTTTCCCTTAGGGGAAATTACATCAATTATAATGTCCAAATCATGCCTCTAGATCATAAGATCTTGGTGGGGACTAGAACGTAGCCTACTAGCTCACCCTCAAAATATATATCAAAAGATAAGTCATAAAGTCTCAATAAAGAAAACATCATAAAAGGACTTTTTCCCAAAGCATGGGAACTCACCAATAAGTCTTCAAATGCTCAACTCCAAATCAAGCCACGAAATAGAAGAGTAGTTTTGTTGTCTTCCCCTACATGGTTAGATCATGTAGGAAAAACAATATGCATTAGTATGTGGATTGTACTAAGTATATAGGTATGTCATGCATCAATGAACATCACAACAAAATATCAATATGCATAATCATAATCAATAGAGTAAGGACACAATATGTATGCACAATGAAAGTTTAAAACCATGAATAAAATCATCATCAAAATCCTTCATAACCTTACGATATATATGTGGGAATAAGACCATAACCAACATTAAGACCATGTAAACTATTACATGGAATTCCAATGTTGCCTCTACACCGAGTAAAAGAGTAGTCTACTTTATCAAGGTAGACTATATCTCACCTTATGAGATCCTTCTCTTTTTCAGGGAGTTCTTTAACATGAACCTTACATGATCCTTCCAATTTCAGTGTATTCTTTAGATATGTGGATCCACTAATATAATACCATGTAAGCATATGATCATAAAACCTACGGTGGCATGTAGTTATAAGAAAGGTAGGTTTACTTAAGAACCCGTTGGGTTGAGCCCCCACATTCAATCTCATTCGGTTCTACGTCATATCCCACAGAACAAATATATCATGCATATGCATAACTTTCAACATAATTCATACTTTATTAAAATCATGCTTTCATAGCTTGTAAAATAGTCATCATAGTTTCATAAAATATCTCATATCATAGGAACAATCCATCTACAACTTTTCATAAGTGTGGATAAACTTCCCATCTTATCATCATCATAAACATTAGGGCATTAATCACCTTCACCATTCTCATATCATAATTATCATCATAACATCACCATTGTGATCATCATTTAAAACATGTTTTTCCATACGTGAAATCATGCATGAACGTCATAGCTTTATCGTGGGAAACTAGAGCCAAGTATGGGTTCATGGACAATTGAGTCAAAACCATGTAATTTCATAACATTCATAGAGGAATTATTCAATTGAAATCAATTTGAATCATTAGTAAAGAAACTCATATCAATTTGACATGCCCTAATCATCACATATGTATAATCATATACTTTCACTTTGAAAATCATAGAAATCATGTAATTCATCATCATTCATGCATAAACAAGTATAATCATCATGTAAAAATCATAACCCATGAATTTGGAATCATATCATAAAAGCCTATAGGAACTCATCATGAAACTTTGAGGAAAAAAGAGGTTTTGAATTGGGCTCCAAGGATGAAACTAGTTCATGAATGAAGTCTTACATACCTCAAGTGAAGAACATGGAGTCCTTGTCTAGAGAGAGAAATATTTGAGAGCGTTCGAGAGAATTATGAGAGTGAATAAGATAGAATGAATTTGAAATAGGATTTATAGGGGTTAGGTCAATTAAGTTAGTTGGGAGGACCAAAATAATGTAGTTTAGGAATTAAATGAATTGAAAATTTAAAAAAAAGCCCTTCATTAAAAACCGATGGAGCTATCCATGAGACCCCATTCATGGGTCGTGGTTCTACCTATCACTCGTGCTTTGACTTCGTAGAACTTGTGTCACCAAAGTTGAGCAACTGAAAATTGCACTTTCCATGCCAAAGTATACATCCTTTACGAGAAAAATACTAGGAAAATCTTCAGGAAAGACATTTGAAAACAAATTAACCATATAAACTGACTCAAGAGTAGGAACTTCGACTCAACATCGTGAACCCTAACTATATGATGGATTCACCCCTTAGAAATTATTTTTTAGACTTTGATATAGGAGACAAATCAACCTTTAAAAGTGGAGTCACTTCTCTCTTACTCAAGAATAGGATCATTTTGAAATTGGAACTTGAGGGTTTTACAATCTATAGAGGCATATGAAGAATGCAATAAATCCATCTCAAGAATAATATCAAAATCAAATATCCTTAGTTCAACAATATCACATAGAAGGCCTTTACGTAAGACTAAAATAGGATGTAACAACACGAACATTTTCGAAATATACTTATGGTTGGCATTCTATGATGTAATACAAACCATGGTTGAGTTTTGGTGGCCACGGGTTGAGTTTAAGTGGCCAAATGCAAATTGGGCTAGAAAGTGGCATAGAGGGACAATTTTGACAATCAACTTTGAATAGTCATAACTTTTGATGTGGGATGAAACATGTGAGCTACAATATATCCAATTGAAGCTCATTGAGTTAGATTTGCAAATAAAGTGGTTTCGCTCAATTTGGATATCGGATGAGGGAGATATGTCCAAAACAGTGAGACTAGCTAAAATTTAGAAGCCATTGGAGATAGGCTCGGAAAAATGGCCAAGGACATTTACACGGACCGTTAAACTTTGAAAGGTCCGTCTAGGATGTCGTGTGATATTCCAGTGATCTTGGGGTGACTTGGAACCACCCCAAAGCTAAGTGTGGGTTGACGGGACCCTTAACGGGTCATTTGGCATTTAACAGTCCATTCACTGCCTCGTTAAGTGAGGAAGTGGCTAAGCCATGGCTTGGTGGATATTTTTGAAGTTAAGGAGGGTTATACGGTACATGACATGGGCCGTCTCACCTTAGACGGTCCGTTTGGCTGCTCGTCAAATGTGACAGAGAGCCCTCCGAGATTTCGTGTGGAAAATTGGCTAAGTACAACTTAACAGCACGTTGCACGGCCCGTGTGACCATTTGACGCCACTGTAGCTTCCGTTTGGTTGTTGTTTTCAGTAAAAAGTTCTGGTTTATTAATGGTATTTTTGTGATTTAACATTTCCCTAAGCCCACTTTTAGTCCCTTAAGGTATCCT
>JBCEWC010016723.1:0-12942 GCA_038996855.1 Solanum aculeatissimum
TGATGTTCTACCTTCACTTGTTGGCAATTAGGACATTCCGATACAAACCTAGCCACATCCTTCTTCATACCATGCCACCAATATAATTCTTTCATATCTCGGTGCATTTTGGTAGATCCTGGATGAATAGAATATTGTGAATTATGAGCTTCTTTCATGTTGACTTCCCTCAATCCATCCACATTCGAAACACATAGACGATCTTGGTACCGAAGCACACCATCTCCCCCTTGGGAGAAAACGTCAATCTTACCATCGGTAACCAACTTCTTCAACTCCACGAAAAAAGGATCTAGATCTTACTTCACCTTAGCATCAACCACCAAAGAAGACTCAGATCCACCTTGCACAAAGATGCCACCATTGTCGAATTCGGTCAACATCACACCCAACCTAGCCAAATGGTGCACATCCTTTGCTATCTCCTTCTTTCCCACATCTACATGTGTCATACTCCCTATAGAAAGTCTACTAAGAACATCCGCCACAACATTGGCCTTACCAAGATGATAAAGAAAACTCATGTCATAATCTTTAAGAAGTTTCAACCATCTCATTTGCCTCAAATTAAGATCCCTTTGGGTGAACACATATTGTAAGCTCTTGTGATCGGTGAACATATCCATATGTACCCCATACAAATAATGATGCCAAATTTTAAAAGCAAACACTACCACCGCTAATTCAAGATCATGAGTCGGATAATTTTTTTCATGCACCTTCAATTATCGGGAAGCATAGGCTATCACCTTACCATGTTGTATAAGAACACAACCCAAACCAATATGTGATGCATAACAATAAACCACAAACCCATCTAAACCATTTGGAAAAGTCAATACTAGAGCCGATGTAAGTCGATCCTTCAAAGTTTGGAAACTTTTCTCACATTCATTTGTCCACATAAACTTGGCTTTCTTTTGAGTCAATTTGGTTAATAGAGACGCTATAGATAAAAACCCCTCAACAAACCTTCTCTAATAGCCGGCCAAACCAAGGAAACTACGAATATGCGAAGGAGTTAATGGTCTAGGCCAATCCCTTACCGCCTCGGTTTTTTATGATCAACCTTGATGCCATCACCGGACACCACATAACCAAGAAAGGCAACTTCTCCCAACCAAAACGCACACTTGCTAAATTTGGCATGCAATTTCATGTCCCTCAAGGTTTGGAGAGCCAACCTCAAATGACCCATATGCTCTTGTTCACTACGGGAGTAGATCAAGATATCATCAATAAAGACCACCACAAAATTATCAAGAAATGGCTTGAACACCCGATTCATGAGATCCATAAATACCGTCGGAGAATTAGTCAACCCAAAAGACATCACCACAAACTCAAAATTACCATAATGAGTCCGGAAAGCTGTCTTGGGAATATCACACTCCCTCACTTTCAATTGGTGATAACCCGAACGAAGATCTATTTTGGTGAAGTGAGTAGCCCCTTGAAGTTTGTCAAACAAATTATCAATCCTAGGCAACGAGTACCTATTCTTAATGGTCACCTTGTTCAATTTCCAATAATCAATACACATCCGTAGAGACCCATCCTTCTTCCTCACAAACAACACCGGAGCACCCTAAGGTGAAATGCTAGGTCTAATATACCCTTTCGCCAACAAATCCTTCAATTGGTCTTTCAACTCCTTTAATTTCGCCGGAGCCATACGATACGGGGAAATGGAAATGGGTTGAGCATACGGAAGTAGGTCTATACCAAAATCTACTTCTCTATCGGGAGGGATGCCGGGCAAATCCTCGGGAAACACATCAGGGAACGTTTTGACCACAAACCGATTCAAGCCTAGGGGATTCACTTTCTGTATCCCTAACTCGTACAATGTGATAGATACACCCTTTCCCAATCATTCTCCGGGCCTTAAGGTAGGAAATAAACCTACCCTTAATTACGGAATTGCCACCCTTCCACTCTAACACCGGTTCATTAGGGACTTGGAACATGACCCGTCTAGTTCTACACTTAATAGAGGCATATGATGTATGCAACCAATCCATCCCAAGAATGACATCAAAATCAAACATTTCAAGTTCTACAAGATCACCTGGGAACGCTTTATGGAACACCGACATGGGACAACCCCTATACACCTTCCGGGCCACAATAGAATCACCCACAAGGGTATACACCGAATAAGGTTCTCTCAAGGTCTCAGAACTCACATCTAATTTAATAGCCATCAAAGGAGTCACAAAAGATAAATTCGCACCCGGATCAAGTAAAGCATAAGCATCAAAGTTAAAGATTTTCAACATACCCGTGACGACATTTAGAGCTTCCTCCACTTCTTGGCAAGCATGGAGAGTATAGAACCGATTGTTCCTTGGAGCACCACCAACCGGAGCCTTTGGTGGCCCTTGACCACCGGGAACCATTTGACTCTTCTTAGAATCCTTAGGACAATCGGACACCTTGTGGTCCAAGCTACCGCATCCATAGCAAGCACCCAAAAGCTTTCTACAATCACCCACGTGATATTTTTCGCAATGGTCAAAAAGAGGAAACTGGGGACCAAGCCCAACCGGTGTCTTAGGAGGAGGCACCTTAGTAGCAAGTCTCATGTTAGAACCTTGGCCTTGTTGGAAACGGCGAAATCCACCACCCTTGACATTGGAGAACCCACCATCAAGTCGAGCCCTCTTAGCCTCATGCACCCTTCTCCCTTTCAACTTTTCGCCCTCGATTTGTTCGGCATAAGTCATGAGTCTCGAGATATCCATCTCCTTAATAAGCATAGCCGTTCAACACTCCTTCAGAACCAAATCCAATACACCTGAGATGAACTTGTACATTCTTGCACGGGGATCTAAGACAAGCATAAAAGCATACTTGGAGATCTTTGTAAACTTGAGGACATAGTCCCTCACTGTCATGCTACCCTATCGGAGATTAATAAACTCGATCATTTTAGCCTCTATAAGCTCACGTGGGAAGAGCCGATCAAGGAAGGCCATATTGAATTCCTGCCATCCAACTTTTATATCCATCACCCTCTCAACAAGCTATTGATTATATCATACTTGTGCCACTTCCTTGAGTTGGTAGGCCGCTAACTCCGCCTTTTCCTCTTTACTCACACTAATAATTGACAACACTTTAGTGAGTTCATCAACGAACTCTTGAGCATGTTCATCAACCTTAGAGCCATAAAATTCTAGAGGGTTCATACGAGTGAAGTCCCTCACCCTTGAGGCTTGAGTGCCAAAGTTCACCGGATTCACTGGACGAGTTTGGTTAGCCACAGCCTGTGCCAACATAGAGATTACATTCCTGAACTTGTTCCTCAATCGGTGCTCGAGGAGCTTGTTCCTTAACTTTCGAATCCTGGCAGGGAAGGGGAGCTCTTCTGGGAGGCATTTTTTGAAAGAGTGACCCAAAATACCAAAGTTTAGAAAGAGTCATCGTAAGATCTCATGGAATGACATAAGGAAGAAATGAAATGAGGCAATTCCTAAAATGTCGTCATAGCCTCTTGTTCATGAACATAGCGCGCATCACACCCATGAACAAAACTCTACGTGTTGCGGTATGTTGGACTCCGAGGATCATTACAAACCTAGGGCTTTGATACCATCTTTGTCATGACTCGAATAGAGGCCTAGATGTGACGTAGAGAAGGAGAACCCGAAATTCCTCGATAAAGCCATCATTGCATCATCACACACATCATTGGTTTGGAAGCGCAAAAGCTAAACACAAAATGATCGACACATCAGTATCCACCTCACAATCTAGGATCACAAAGTCAACCAGAAGAATGAACTTATGTACCCTCACAAACACGTCATGTAATATTCCAACTGGCCTTTTGATAGACTGATTAGCCATAAGCATATGCATTGTGATTTGTGAAAGGGTGCCCCAATTCCTCAGATATAGACAAGGGCATAAGATTTATGCTTACACCTAAATCACATAATGCCTTGTTGAATTTGTAAGCTCCAATGGTTCAAGGTATTTTGAATGCACCAGGGTCCTCTTTCTTCACAACTAGAGCTTTTGTAAAGATAGCACTGCAATTGTTAGACATTTCGATCGTCTCACACTCTAGGGCCTGTTTCTTTGACATCAACTCCTTTATGAATTTGGCATATCCTAGAATCTCAATCAGTGCCTTAACCAATGGGACATTAATGCACAAAGAATTGAACATAAACGAAACTTTTAAAATTTAGCATCCTCCTCTTTCTTCTTCAATCGCTGAGGGAATGGAGGATCAATCTTTACTTGAGGTGCTTTCAACCTCACATTTGAACTTGAATTTTTGGGGAATGTTTTCTTGATGAACACAACATCATCCCCAACCTTCTATTTTTTATCACTCTTGGTATTGCCAAGAGCATCACCACTTCCATCATCAGCTGCACTCTCATCAACATCAGCATTCACTACACCTTCATCTTCTCCTACTTTATTATGACCTTCTTCAACAACAAGGGAAGGGTGAGTACCTTTCACCACTCTTTATCTTCGAGTAGTGATCACTAAAAATTACTATTAAGTGCTCTTGGGATTGGACACTATGTCACTAGGCAAACCACCTTTTGGTCATTGGTTGAGATAGGTTGATATATTTCCAAGTTGAGTCTCCAAGTGATTGATAGAAACTAAATATGACTTTATTGTTTGACTCAACTGTGAGAAGTTTGTCTTCATCTCCTTTAAGACTTTGTCGGTGGCTTCAACCTTGTTCAAGATTTGGGTGAGGATATCTTCCGTCCAGATACTCTCTGAATTCACCACAGGGTCACCAACTTTCACCTTATTATGGGGTGGAACATACTTATCCCCAACTCCATCATAATTTCTCCAAAATCCAACTTGGGGTTTGTCAGGCCATACACGATCTCACCATCCAGCATTATTGTTCCAACCTTGATTCTCAGGTGGACTTGGAAAAGTCAGATGAGAACCTACCATTTGGTTGCCCATATAATGGACCTCTTTATTTTAACCACCTTCAAATGGTGCATTATCAAAAATCACATCGTTAGTAGCTCCCACAACATTTATATTTTTATGATTTTCTCTTATAATATGCTTAATGAAGAGATCAAGCTGAGTTAACATCTTAGCCATGTTTTGTCCCTCTCTTGATATATAGCAAGCTACTTCTTGGATGGACCCCTGTGACTTGAAGGTATGAGGTCATCCATCATGTACCATGCTCTATTGATTTTTGTCATGCCATCTACGAGGTCACAAGCCTCAGTGAATGTTTGTGTTATAAGTCTTCCTCTCACAAGCTCGTTAGCTACCCCTTTGTTAACTGTATCGAGGCTTACATAAGAGTATTGAAAAAGCATATGGTCTAGAACTCCAAGGTTAGGGCATTGAAGTAAGAGTTTTTAAAACCGAATCCATATCTCATAAATGGCTCACCTTCAATCTGTTTGAAGTTCTCAATACTTCTTATCAATTGTATCATCTACGAGAGAGGGACAAATCTTTCGAGGACTGCATATTGAAGTTTCTCCCATTAAGTGATAGAATCGCGTGGCAACTCAGATAGCTACCTCACAGCCTCTCCACTGATGGATAATAGAAATAGCCTCAATCTAATGGCTTCTTGATTCACCCCACTAAAGTTGAATAGGAGACAACTTCAATAAAGTTTCTGAGGTGTTCTTGGGGATTCTCGTGTATAAGTCCTCCAAACAGTGCTTTCAGCTGGAGGAGTTATAACATAGTGCTTGTCACGTGAAAGTTAACTCCTCTAGCCAATGGAGGTAGTCAGATAGCACTTGTGCTTCCCACTTGGTCCCAGTTAACACCCTGCATATCATTAGCTTCTCCAATTTTCTCACCATGGACACTCCTGTCATCCTCCATCAACACCTATGTTTCACCAACAAAAATAACAAAACAAATAGTAAAAATAACTCTAACTACAAGAACAAATTTCAATAATCACTTTAGTCATGAACACGCTTATTCCCCGATAATGGCACCATGTTTTATGTCGCTCAACTCGACTACGTAAAGGAAACAAGGGTGATCATCATTAGCATAATAACCTAACTTAGAGATTGGGGTCGAATCTCACAGGGAATCATTATTCATAATTTGAAGTGGTTTATTGGACTAAGTAATTGTAGGATCTGGGGGGTACAAGAATTAAAATTATTATTTTAATTACACACTAACGAAGTAGCAAATTAATCAACTAATTAGGGGAGATGTTAGGGATGTGCAAATATGGGAGTTGATATAGTAGATGGGTCTAAATAATTAACTAAAAAGTTGATAATGAGTAAATAGTCTAGGTTGCTTGTAACCCATGTTCAGTCACGACACATGAGTGTTTCATATGATTCAACTATGAATTTATATGCAGACCGTCGAGGACACATTTGGCCCAAGAAGTCTCAGCAAAACCCCTAATACTTTGGCCATTGAATCTATGATTATGGACTTCAACTGAAAATGCAGAAGGTTTCTGGCCATTACATCCATTCCATACTCTAATTATTCTGATTAAAGCAATAATGAGAGATCTAAATTAAACTCTAAGTTTGCAACCTTGAAATTATAAATTAAACATAGGAACAGATGTAAATTCACTCAAATCAACACAAATAAGTCAAAATACCAAAGACACAATAAGTAAAATTAAGAACTCATATCAATAGCACACCCCCAACATAGGGGTTTTGGCCATACATACTAGAAATTAGAAATTTAATACCAAATATTGCAGTTGAAATCATTGGAAACAAGATTGAATAGAGAACAATTGATTATCACCAGCAAATCTACTCAAACTTTGCTTTCCAAAAGCTTGAAAACCCTATCAACCCTTGTACTCTAAAAAGGAATGCTCTATTCTCTGATGATATATGTTATGTACAATGTCCTTTCTAATTTTCTTAAATAGTCCCTGCAAAAGTATGAGATTTTTTGCTACAAATTATCGTTTGGTGGTCAAGGTCGTCCATCGCTAAGCACTCTAGTGATGCATCAAATGTGCACTTGACTTCTTTCCTCTAAATCCTTTTAAGGCTTGTTCCTCTGCAACATTTGGTGAGGGTCCTTCACTCCATTGATGTAGTTCGGTGATTCGCCAAAGTTCTTATCTCATCGCCTTCTTATTATGGTTTTGGGGCTTTGAGTACTGCAACTTTGGGTGGTCTCCTGAGTCATTCGATGGTACGCTGAATATGTTTGGTGACATCGATTCTGACCACTTTCCTGACTTAGCTTAACCCTTGGTTACTACAATTCTAAGTGAATTGCCAAATGTGTAGGAGACACGGCTTTCCTCTACCTTTTTAAATCTTTTGCTCCCTTTCTAAGATTTGTCAAACATTTTCCTTTTGTGCACTTTTAAATCCCATTTACTGACATAATACATGCATATTTGTTATAGATTGGAAATAATAGCACACTAAGGACAATATTTCTTTGCGAACTAGCCCTAAAATGAGTCTAAAATAAGGACTCGTTAGGCAAGCAAGGCTAGGGTTTCCAAAGTTCATCTCAAAGGCTACAAGTTTGTTTCTCTCTAGTTCTTCCAAGGAATGTGAGTCAATTTATGGGTATCCTTCCACCCATAAAGTTCCCTTTTAAGTACTTTACCTTTTCTTTAATTTATGATAATATGCATGCTTAAGATGATTTTATGATACTTTATGTAATTAATTGATGTTAATGATATTCTATGAAATTTTATGAAGTATATGCATGTATTTAAGTTATTGATGATGACCAAAATTTTAATGATCCAAACTTTTAAGAAACTTATTTATGCTTAACTCACTGGTTTCCAGCTCATCTTAAGTGATTTATGAATGTTTGGGTCTCACTTGTCAAGTCTTGATCAAAAGAACTCATTTGGATAAGTTTTGCATGAAAATTTATGGAAGCACTGACTTCAAATGACCATATCTCTTGGTAGGAGATGCACTAGCTGGTCTATGACCTATCAAATTGAAGCCCTTTGAGTTAGATTTCCAACTCACTTAGATTCACTTTATTTGGAGTTTGTATGAAGAGGTTATAGCATTTCTAGTAAGACTACCTGTACAGGGATTTTTCCGGAAATATTTGACTAAGGCATGGCACTACAGGACCCCATACGGGTCTTGAGCCACCAAATGGCTCATGTGGGTATCTCGTGGTTCTTAATATCAGTCGTAACAAAGTGTTTCGTAAAGGTCTTGACACGAGGATTGGTTCTAAGTAGGAAATTACTGTTCCAGAAACTTGTGTCGTGTTGACGAGAGGCCAAACGGTCCGTGGAGTCTTGGATGGCTCGTGTGGCTGCTACTCATACAAGCCTTGCTTGGTTCATGACCAAGGCAAGCCACATGCACCACTGTAAAGTCTGTGAGCCATCACACGACCCCTGAAAGTGTTCGTCAAAGCGTCGAAGTGAAAATTTTCTAAGTATAGAACTACCATCTTAGAACTTCGTCGGTGAAATATTTTTTAAGTGTTACTTGACAGATAGGTACACAACCCATGTTTCATCACACAATCCGTGTGGTGAGTCTTGGGATGACCCCTGGCAATATTTTTCTATCTGTTTCATTAATAATTTTCTTATAATTCTAATTATTTCATAAGGTCATTTTGGACATCCTATGCTCGCCTAAGCCCCTAACTTAAACTATATTCATCCACCCTCATTCAAATTCCATTCAAACACTTAGTATTATATTCAAACTCTCTTAAGAACTCCTTCAAGACTCTTGTGAAGACTTGGCTTAAGAATCAAGGGAAAACTCTCCTTCTTCACAAAAATTTTTTTGTTTCTTCTTAGCTAACAAGGTACGTGGGAATTGATTCATGGTTCCTTTCGACCATGAAGACTCCAAATCGCTTTTACTCCTTAATTTATGAAATTCAAGCTTACTTTAGATATGGGTCTTTTGGATTATTATTTATTTAATTAAATTGAGTTGTGGTCTATGTTTAATTGATGATGTTAAAGTGAATTAAGCCCCAACATATTGAATTGCATGAATATTATGAAGATTTGAATTTGCATTATCCCTTGAAAGCTTGATTTACGCATGGGTAATTTAAATTGTAATTTGAATTGAAATTTACTCATGGATTTTACTTAAATTTCATATTGTATTGCTGATTTAAGCTTGAATATCTATTGCTCATGCATTCCTCTCATCAGTCATGACATATGAATTCTTGAAACTTCATCTTGATGAAACTCTTGATATGAGCTAAGCCCACCTTGACTTGACTTGACTTGACTTGATTTTGAATGGCATAGGATATGACTAGAACATAATTACATCTTGTCTTGACTTGGCTCATTGAGCAACCTTGGGTGTTACACCATCTTGTACTTGTCGTGAATGAGCTACTACTATGCATTGATCCTTGAACTTATGACTTGAACTCTTGTTTGACTTCTTAGCCTAAATATGAAAGGACTTGAACTATAATTTTGCTTTTGAGCCCAATTATGCATTGTATTGATTTCAAATACAAACCTCTATTTGAAAGCTTGTATATATATATTTATTCCCGTGGGTTGTGATTTAGTACCAAGTGGATTAGATGTAAAGGGAACTATCTCTAAGGGTTCCTACTCCTTTCCCATAACTATGTGCCAACATGGGATTCTCCCTTCTTGGGATTGACTTATATTTCCCTTTTTTAGGTTGATTGGGATCTACCTGGGAAGTAGTCAAATTCCAAGTAGTAGCTCATTTGGTCTATCTTATGTCGGTTGAGGTCGCATCCCCATTATGACTATAGTACTATCGCATTCATGCATCATGGATTTCATGGCATATTGATATTATGATCTTTCTTGTATATTTCCTCCTATTTATATATGTCCTTCTCACATTGAAATAAAAAGAGAATATTACTATGTACATATGCATTGCATTCCCGCATACTTAGTGCATTATATATACTAACACATACTCTTTTGTCTACATGATCTTACCATGTAGGGACCGGAGATGATATCTATCCACCTTTGGACAGTTAGCTTGGTGATCTTGGATTGTTTCTAGTGGTGAACCCTTTATTCCAAGGGCAAGAACCACCATCCTCTACCTTATGCTACATTATTTCTTTTTTATCTGATGACTTTAGGGTGATCCCGGGACATGTCGTGGCTCCCATCTTATCTTATGTAGAGGCATTGTTGGACATATCAAATTTTATTGTACGCTCATATTATACGCTTGTTTGAGATGCTATGGCTATGTATTTTTCTTTGACTATGATTATGTTATGCTTGTGATTATTATGGAAGTCCTAAGCCTCATCTTATCCCCATAGCGTGAGTCATACTTACCTGCCCCTTTGTTTTTATGTTCTATGTGTTATTTGAATTCATGCAACTCCTTATCCCTATGACATCCCCATAGCTTAATTCCAAAGACCCATATCCCTTAGAATTATGTGCTTTACATGGTATTTATGCTCTTCCAAACCAATGATGTGCAAATGTATGCTTTGAGACTAGTTTGGGGACCTTTGGGTTCCCATTAGCCACGTCACTCCTATGCCCTAGGCTCAGGTCATGCCAAAGATGGTATCAGAGCACTAGGTTTGTAAATGATCCTCAGAGTCTAATATTCCGCATAAAGTAGAGTCTTATTCATGAGTGTGTTATGAACCATACCTATGAGTGGGAGCCTATGGTGAGATTTTAGGAATTTTCTCACTTCATTGTCCCTTATGTCGTGCTATGAATCATTTTGTGAGATTTCATAATTGTGATAGTGTTCTTGTCATTCTTTCAGAAGATACCTCCACGAAGAGCCTCTTTCCTTAGATAGTCCCTAGTTAATGAGGAGCAAGTCCCTCAAGAGCCCATGGGGGAGCAAGTTACTGATGCTGAATTTTGAAATATTGTTGATATGTTAGCTCAAGTGGTGACAAATCAAACCCGACCAACTAATCCTCCTTTGGGTTCTTCTCTAGTCTCTAGGGTGAGAGATTTCACTCGGATGAACCCTCCAGAGTTCTTCGGTTCAAAAGCTGATGAGGATGCCTAGGACTTTGTTGATGAGCTCTCTAAGGTATGGACTTATATGGGTATGAGCTCTGAGGTGAAAGCTGAACTAGCTTCCTATTAGTTTAAGGATGTGGCTCAGGTGTGGTATATTCAGTGGTTGGTTGAGAGGATTGCTGATGTTAAAGTTGATTGGGATGAGTTCAAATTTACTTTTCTGGATCGGTTCTGTCCTATGGAGCTTAGGGAGGCCAAAATAAGTAAATTTATCAATCTTAAGCAAGGTGATGTGACTGTAATGGATTATTCCCTCAAGTTCACCAAGCTCTCACAGTATGCTCTTATGTTGGTGGCTGACTCCCGTGCAAGGATGCACAAGTTCATTTCTAGGATTTCTAATTTGGTGGTGAAAGAGTGTCGTACCACCATGCTTATTTGGAATATGGATATTTATAGGCTCATGACTTATGCTAAACAGATTAAGGAAGAAAAGATCAAGGAAAGGAGAATAAAAGACTCTAAAAGAGCTCACTATAATGATGGGTTCTCCAACTCAAGGAATGATAGTGGAAATGTTTGCTTCCATCAGGACTAAGGATCTAATGCAAAGGTTGCCAATGCTAAAGTGGCTCCTCCTAAAGCACAGGTCTAAGGTGGGCCAATGAATCCTTGGTATGGCAAGTGTGGAGGAAATTACTCAGGTGAATGTAGGAAAGCTTTAGGTGCTTAATTCAGGTGTGGTAGTATGGACTACAAGGTTGCTGATTGTCCAAAAAATGAAAAAAAAGGTCAAGTGGTTCCAGGTGGTCAGGGTCAGCAGAAGGTTCAAGTAGGTGGTGCTTCTAGAAATAATAAGTTTTATGATCGTCAAGCCAAACAGGAGGTGGATGAGGCTCCGGATGTTGTGACTGGTACATTAAAAGTCTATGATTTTGGTGCTTATGCTTTTCTTGATCTAGGTGTGAATTCATATTTTGTAACTCCTCTTCTGATTGTTAAGTTTAGTTTGAGTCCTAAATTGTTGATAGATCCCTATCCGGTCTACACTCCCATAGGTGAGTCTATTGTTACTCAGAAAGTTTATCGGGGTTGTCCTGTTTCTGTCTTGCATAAAATCCTCCTGTGTTACCTATTAGATCTTGAGATGTTTGATTTTGATATCATTCTTAGGATATATTGGTTGCATGATTCATAAGCCTCTTTAACTGTATAACCTGGGTTATCAAGTTCCAGTTTCTAAGTGAGCCTATTTTGGAATGAAAGGGTAGTAATTCCACTTTTAAGGGTAGATTTATTTTCTACCTCAAGGCCAGAAGGATGATTTTTAAGGGTTGTATCTATCATATTTTTAGAGTTCGGGGTGTTGAATCTGATCCTCATACACTTGAGTCAGTTTCTGTGGTTAATGAATTTTTGGATGTCTTTCTTGATAATTGTCTGGTGTTCCTCCCGAAAGGGAAGTAGACTTTGGCATTGATCTTTTTTGGATACCCAACAAATATCTATTCCTCTTTACCATATGGCCCCGATCGAGTTGAAAGAGTTAAAGGATCAGTTGAAAGACCCTTTGGAGAAGGCTTTTATTAGGCTGAGTATTTCACCTTGGGGTGCTCTAGTGTTGTTTGTAAGAAAAAAGGATGGATTGCTCCGGATGTATATTGACTATCGACAATTAAATAAGGTTACCATTAAGAACAAATATATTTTGCCTAGAATCGATGATTTGTTTGACCAGTTGTAGAGTGCCACCCATTTCTCAAAGATTAACCTCCATTCTAGCTATCATCAGTTAAAGGTAATGAGTGTGACATCCCCAAGATGGCGTTTCAAACTAGGTATGGGCATTATGAGTTACTGATGATGTCATTTGGCTTAACTAATGCTCCGGCTATATTTATGAAACGACCCAAAAAGTTCCTAAAAATGTGCTTCGGAAGTTACCGGAAACTTGTTTTAGCTATATCTAAAACTCC
>JBCEWC010016724.1:0-12941 GCA_038996855.1 Solanum aculeatissimum
TTATTTTATTCTTTAGACTTGTGTCCCTTTTTTTTAATTCAAACTCTCAAAAGTCTTTTTTAATTCACTTCCCCATCCTTCCTCCCAAATATTAGGGGTGACAATTTCAAATGCATCCATTTAATTCATATTTACTTTAATGGATCACTTATATTTTTAAAATAGTAAGAGCTCGTACAAATAAAGTTCCACGGTAAATAGTAATATGCAATATTTGACCTCATAGTAAGAGTTCGATTTTCGGTTTACCAATAAGAAAATACTCATAAAATAAATATATGACTTCTCTAACTATTTGATGCAATACAATGAGATAGGGTAAAACAAACAAATCAATTGATCACCTAAACTTAATAATATACAATATTTGACCTCATATTCTAATTTATTTTCACACAGAAGAGTTATATATTGAAATCCAAGCAAATACATGATTTACGAGTAACGATTTAATATCAAGTGATGTTAAATTATTAATATTTATGAAAGGATAAAATAGTAAATTATTATAGTCTTAATGAGTTATCGGTTTATCCAATACTAAAAATTGAAATCGAACCGATAATTCAATAATTCTTTTTTTTTTGTAAAAATCATTAAAAATTCATTAATCCAATAACCCGATAATAATGAAATATGGAGCGGGGAGGGGGGGGGGGGGGGTAGGGGGTAGGATGGAAGTGAGGAGGTGGGGGCAACTTTTTTTCAACTTTAACTTTAAATTTAAATTTAAATTTTGATATTAAAGTAGAAAAAATTTAGATGAGGGTTGGAGGTGGGGTGAAGTGGGAGTGGGTGGGTGATAGGGTGTTGAAGTTAAAAAAATATATTTGAAAGTAGGGTTGGGTGATATGGGTTGAACATTAATAATCAAACTTCGATTTAATTAAAGTGAGTTGAAATTATTTTTACCCAAATCATATTTGACCAAATCCATATTTACCCATATTTTATATTGATGATTTGAAAAGAAAATACCATGAGAAGAAGTGAATTTTAGATATCTCAAGATACGCTTAACTGCTATCCAATGTTTCTCTGTCGGACTATACATGAACTGACAAACTTTACTGACAAGAAGGAAATATCAGGTCTAGTGAAAGTGAGATATTGTAAGCCAACAATACTTCGATAAAGACTTCATCAAGAAACTGAGTGCTGTCATTGGCGTGCAACTTATTACTCGGGCACATGGGAGTAGAAATGTCATTGCAGGTTAGCATGTTACTACGTTCCAAGAGATCATGTGTATATTTAGACTGATGTAACAACAACCCATCAGATCTCCATGAAGTTTCAATACCCAAAAAGTAATTAAGCTTGCCCAAATTGTGCAAAGAGAAGCAAATTTCTAATTGTTGAATCAATGAAGAAACTAGATGGTTAGACGTGCCCAAGACTATAATATCATCAACATAAATCAGACAAAATAGTTTTTCCGTGCCCCTGCTTGTGAAAAAGAGTGAAGAATCTGTTTTAGAACTTGAAAACCAAGCTCACGCAAGTCATCTGTCAAATATTTACTCCAGACTCGAGGAGCCTGTTTAAGGCCATAAATAGACTTCTCTAGCTTGCATATGTAATTAGGATGATTGGGGTCAACAAAACCTGGAGGTTGAACCATGTATACATCCTCCTCTGCCTTACCATGCAAGAACACGTTAGAGATATCAAGTTGATTAACAATCCATCCCTGTGACGCTGCAATAGAAAGCAATAGTCGAATGGTTGTAGGTTTGACAACAGGACTGGAAGTATCATCAAAGTCAATTCCAGGGCGTTGATGGAAACCCTTGGCAACTAATCTGGTCTTATGTCGTTCAATGGAGCCATCTGGTCTTTTTTTTTTGTCTTGAAAACCCATTTACAATCAATGACATTCATAGCCTGATGAGGTGGAACCAACTTCCATGTACCAGTTGCAATGAGCGCATTATATTCTGTTGACATAGCAGATCTCCATTCAGGAATTTGAATTGCCTGAGTGTAACATGTGGGATCAAGAGCAACGCCACAGGATACAGAGAAGGACTGGATACGTTTGGGCTTAAAATTTCCTGTTAGCGCTCGTGTAACCATTGGATGATTACGAATAGGTGCGACTACACCCAATGAAGCAACACCATTAGAATTGGAGTCACCTGGAGAATCAGGTACATCACCATCAATCAAAATGTCAAGGTCTTGAACTAGTGTATTATTTGAGCCAGTACCAACTGAAATTGGAGAGACTTATGATGGAGATGGGGATGGTGCACAACAACACTGTGGAGAAGATGGCAGATGAGGTGAGGTGGATTCTTGGCTGACTGGTGGTTGAGGTTGCGACCTTGGTGGATGCATAGGTGAAGCTGGAACAATATTAGGAGTAATAAGAGCAAGAGATAGGTTTGTGTCAGGCTTAGTAGAAGCAACACACACCATCAACTTCTTGAAAAGAGAAAACCTGTTCATCAAACAACACATGACGTGAGACAAAAAATTTGTTAGAGACACGATCATAACACTTGTAGCCTTTGTGAGTGCGACTATGGCGAAGAAAGACACAGGGAGTGGAACGAGGACTAAGTTTATTTTGTGAATGAGGACAAAGCCAAGGGTAGCATAAGCAACCAAAAACACGTAATTGATTGTAATCAGGCTTGTCACCAAACAAAATTTCATATGGACTTCGATGATTTAACCGAGGCATGGGCAAACGATTGATAACAAAGACAGCCGTTTCAAAGGCGTTTGTCCAAAATTTAGAAGGGACATGAGAGTGAAAGAGAAGTGCACAACCAGTTTCTGTGACATGTCTATGTTTCCTTTCTGCACACCCATTCTGTTCAGGGGTATATGGACAAGAAACACGTTATGTGATCCCATGTGCGCGCAAGTAGGAAGTTAAGGCTTGAAACTCACCTCCCCAATCTGCCTGAAATTGTTTAATGGAACAACCGAAAAATTTCTCAACCAATAAACAAAATTGATGAAAAATATCAAACACATCAGATTTCTTCTTAATAAAATATATCCAAGAATATTTGCTAAAGTGATAAAAAAATATAACATAATAACGGAAACCATCATTTGAGATTTCTGGGGCTGGACCCCAAACATCTGAACAAATCAAATCTAAAGGACCACGAGCTGAATATTCAGAAACTGGGAAAGGCAACTTATGAGTTTTTCTCTTTACACAAGCCTTACACAATGAACTACGAGAACTACTATAGCTATCAAAACCTAAACTATATTTTGAAACTAAAAGACGAATTGTAGTAGGTGAAGCATGTCCAAGCCGAGCATGCCATGATCCCAATGTTGCAGAGTATGACTGGATAGGAGATTTCAATGGAGACTCTGGAAGGGTATAGTGACCATCTTCATTCGGGCCTTTGAACAATGGAGCACTCGTCGCCAAATCCTTCACAAGAAAATAGTCGAGAAAAAATTCACAAGAAACTATGTTAGCCTTAACAAAAGAACTAACAGAAATAAAATTCTGCTCAGCAGTAGGGACACAAAATATTATTTAAATTAAAGGAAGCACCTGGAACATGAAAAGAAGAAGAACCAATGTGAGAGATAGGTAATTTAGAACCATTACCTAGAACAACTTCTTCAGAACCTTGATATTCAAAGTGAATAACAAGGTTGTCAAGATTAGCAGTAAGATGGCGTGTGGTGCCACTATCCATAAGCCATGATTGGGAGGGTTGTGAAGAGGTTCTAGCAAGGTTAGAAGATGGTTTAGTAACACCGCGATGAGTGTTTCTAGTCCTTGGTGAAGGGCAAACACGAGACACATGTCCAAGTCCTCCACAATTATAACAATTGATGGTAGAAGTATCCGATGGTGTTGCTTACGTGACTGGATTACAAGATTGGTTGTTCGTGGAAGCAGTTTGAATTGAAGCAGAGAATCCATGGCCAGGTGGTGATGGAGAAGAAAAGTAGCCACCCCTGCCACGTCCTCGGTTGCCATTGCCAGGGCCCCGACCTCGCCCACGCTGAGGTTGAGCCATCCCGTAGTGAGCAGTTGGCACAATTATTGCAGATTCTTCATTCTTCAATTGCCTCTCTTCCGTCAAAAGGAGACCGTTAAGGGTATCAAAAGATACATCAGTTTGTGTCCCATCAAGAGATCTTGTAAAAGGGTGATAAGACGCACCTAAACCACCTTTAACATACTCAACAAGATCATCTTCATTAACGGGATGTTGTAAGGCTGCAAATTGATCTGCTATACTCTTAGCTTTTTGAATATACGTCTCAATTGAATCAGAACCATGACGAAGAGTATATAACTGATTTTTCAATTCATGAATTTTTGACTTCGATGGCGTAGCATACGCCGAAATCAATTTTTCCCAGGCTGCACATATTTAGTATTCAAATATTAACATAGCTTAAGATAGTTATATTATTAAGATTGGAATTTCTAGAATACAATTTCAATTTAAATAGAGAACGTATAGCTGTATAGTGAAGCTATTGTCTCACATAGAGAGGCAAGAAGAGAAAAATTAAAAAAATATATTTTTACACTCAATATTATTTCATAATCTTCATGATATCTGAATTTTTATTCTAACCAAAGATATTTTGTATCCTGAATTCCGTTCCACTTTCTTTAATGGTCAATTCATCTTCCTCCACCATCTTTCTTTCATTAGTATTTCTCCATTATTTCATGGATATAGAAATCCTCAAACTATCTTGTTTGAAGGATCCTACTAAACCAGTTGATGCAGATCCTGAAGATTTGTGACGTTATTGTGAAGGAATCAATATCTTGGTAAACGAAAATGATGAAGTAAACAAAAATCCTAAATTTATGGAATGGAAAGAGATAGATGTCTTAGTGAGAAGTTGGCTACCACAGAACTATGGCTAAAGAGTCAATGTTCCTTAATATTGGTTGCACTTTGTTTGACACAAACTTGGGAGAGAAAAAATAACTACCTACAAACTGGCCAGGATAACATACTTCAATTAAAACAACAAATTCAGAGTGTCAAGATGGAGTCAAAATTCCTGAATAAATATATAAAAGAATTCAAGAGAATAGTGGTAGTTTTACTGCTATACACAAACGGTTAGACAAAGATAGTAAGATTATAAACTTCGCTAAAGAACTTGAAAAAAATACAAGAGCTTGAGAACTATTATGTTAAAGCTCTATATTCATCCTTCACTCAATTTGTTAATACATTATTCAGAGGATATGATGTGAGACAAGAAAATAGCGACAAGGATCATATTGGTTAGGCCATGGCTTTTCAAGCCCAGAAAACACAAGGTCGTTTACATAAATTCTGGAGTAAGGTTGGAGTTGTATCATTGCCATTGTCCAGTTTGAGGGGGAATGACAAACAAAACATGTATAGCCTAATACTTAAGTTTAGTATTTAAATAGGGAAAAGACATAAATTCACCCCTGAACTTGTTCCGAAAAGTCAGTTACACGCTTAAACTATTATATTGACCTATTACACACCTATTTTTCTTCAAAGTGTAATGAATACAACCTTCGAACAAACAAAATCAGTCGCACAGTCTAGCGTGGTGTACACACGCCTGACAGATCTGTAAAAACCTTACACGTGGAATTTATTTATTTTTCTCACTTTTTCCCCCAATCATTTTTGCCTCTTTCTTCTCTCTTCTTCCTCACACCATTTTTTTCCTTTTTTTTTTCCTCTCTCTTCATTTTCATCTAAATAACCCAATTTTTGACAATTTCTTTTGACTAGAAAGAATATCAAACAACCTGATGCAGTGGATAAGAACAACAAAGTAATGGCAACGGTTGGGAAGCTTGTGAAGGAATATGAATACACATATTCATATGAATATACATATAAAAAGATTCACTAGGAACTATAATCAAACAAGCAAGAATACAAAAAAATTCAATTTTCAGTTAAATAGGAATAGTGGGTGTGTAAATATATACATCTAAATGTATACACAGATAAAAAGGTTTAATATGACTATTTCTTAATAAAAAATAAAAAAATTCAAAAGAAAAAATCAAACCAAAAGGGGCTAGTGGGTGCGTGAATATGCAAATTCATATGAATACTCAGATGAAAATAGTTCAATTTTTAACCAAATTAGACAAGTGGGTGTGTGAATATGTACAGCTACATGAATAATCAGATTAAAAAAAATTTCAATTTTTAACCAAATAAGAGAAGTGGATGTATGTATATGCTCACCTACATGCTGCAATTATATTTAAGGGTTTTTGGGTTGGAGAATTTGTTGGTGTATTGTTGGAAATCTAAAAGTGAAAATGAAAAGTTGTGGAGAACAAAATTTTGAAGTTTAGAATCTAATAGGTTGTGAAATTTAGATTAAAGAATTCCTTTAATAGTGAATCACTTTGATATAGAGGTGTTAAGTATGAGTCAAATAAGTAGAAAACTCTCTAGGTAATGATGAAATTGAATGATAAATTGTAGAATTGTGATAAGAAAAAAATAAAGAAGAAAGGATCTGAAAGAAATTTAAAGAAGAGAAGCATGAGAAAGGAGAATAGAGGGGGTGAGGGTTAAAAAGTTTATTTTGACTTTATTTTTATTCAGAGACGCGCCTATTTTACTTTAACATTTAGTTTTATTTTCACGTCAGTTGCAGGGTGGTATTAATTACTCTTTGAAGAAGAATAGGTGTGTAATAGGTCACTATGATAGGTTAAGCGTGTAACTGACTTTTCGAAACAAGTTCAGGGGTGAATTTATGTCTTTTTCCTATTTAAATATTAACATTATCTAAGGTTAGTTATATTACTGCTATGGCCCAACCTAGGCCCCAGACGTGACACGACGATTAGAACTCTGAAGGACTCCAACCAAGCTTCTTAGTATACATCACATATATAAGGTAAGTAAAACATGACTAAGAAAAATCATGAAGCAGAAGTTAAATCTCAAAATAGAATCTCGAAATAAGGAAGCTCAAAGCAATTTCTCCAAATAAACATAGCTACATCATCATTATCATTTGACATGCCTCTACTAGTCTAGATGGGGGCCTAAGACAAGTTCTAGCTCACCCTAGAAAATAAAATGAACTGATAATGAAGAAACATAAACTCAATGGGTTACCCTTGAAGCATGAGGACTCACCAATCAAGTGATCAAATCTCCAATCTAGCCACGAGTGTGATGTGACGGGTGATCGTTGGACCTTACATTATAATACAATGTAGACAAAATAAGTATGCGTTAGTACATGGAATACACTAAGGAGTCATTTGGGTTAAACACAAGTTATGGTGAGATTAGTTATGATAAGATAAGTTGTGATGAGATTAGTTATGATAGGATAAGTTATGATGAGATTATTTCTTATTGAGTGTTTCGTTTGTTGCATTCAAAATAATATGCATTATATAAATTTTAAGAATAAATTATTTATTTACAAAAATATTATTTATGAATGTGAAAAGTGATGTATAAAAAGAGTTTAAAAGGATATGTTTGTCATTTACCTACTTTATTCCGGGATAAGTTATCTCGAAATTACTATACCACCCAAGAGGAAGAATAACTTATCCAGTACTAATTATTAATCTCGGGATAAGTTATCCTGACTTTCCAATCAAACAATAAATTGAGTGGCTCTATAATGTAATTTCGGGACTATTTGGTGTTATCATTCACACCAAACGACCGCTAAGTATGTTAACAATATGCAATGTATGACATAAGTTTTGAATATGCAATGTCCAAGCTAGAACATGATAAAAATCCTTTGAAAACATTATATCAGATATATAACATGGTCAATGCAAGAACTCATATAAAAATTATAAGTCTAAATATAACATAGTAAGAATTATAAATCTTTGTGAGCGATGCAGTTAACCGACATAAATCATGTGAGTCGTAACATGGAGTCCAATATTTTTGTCACACACCAAAAAGAGAGGGTCCATACTTATCAAGGTAAGAACCATAATAGCCTAAGTGAATTTTTATTAAGCTACTTAAGAAATCAAGTCTCTACTAATGGGTGAACCTTTCTAAGGAATCAAAACTCTACTAACGACTGATTTTTTTTCTACAGTGGCACGTAGTTATTAGACAATGAGATTTCTACTAACGGATCATGCCTCTACTAGTGGGTAAGCCTCTATCCCAAAGTCCTCTTGGTACTAAGTAAAATCTCAACAAAATAGAAATCATAAATCATATCATATGGAGATGCAACATCTACAAACCCATCCATTTTCATAAATTTATAATCATAGAGTAGCTTCTTTCATAGTGATTCATGTAATGTGAGCACTATTCTTTCATCATTGCATATTCATAATTAGGTGAGAAAATCTTTCACCATCTTTGTTTCATGAGAAATTCTTTCACATTCATTCATTCTTTCTTAAAAGATATCATAAAAGTATAACTCATCATTTTCTAAAGTATGCATAAAATCCTTGTAAAATCATGATCACAATTCATAATGAAATTTTGGATAACAAGCATGGGCCCATAAAAATAAACTTAAAATCATGTAATTTTGATGAAATCATGCTTAATAATGTAAAACAATATCCATTGAATCATAATTTGAAAGAACCCATAATGAATTTCATGAACCCTAGATGACGTTGAGAAGAATTTGAATGGAAAACTTTAACTTCATATAATTTGTTGTAATTCATGCATAATTAGATAAATAATGATGAGTAAAGAAATAACTGAAGCAATCCTATGATAGATCATCAAACTCTAGGTTCATACTTTGAGAAAATTCATGGAAAATATAAAATTCTTTTTGGACTTCATTGATAAAAGGAGTCCATGAATGAATACCCGTATATATTAGGTATATCCTAGGCCTGAAACCTTAAAAGGAGACTTGAAATCCTTGGAACCCTAGCTTGACCTTGAGAGAATCCTTGGGGAAGAAGACTTTGAGAGAAATTTAGGAATTGTGGGTGAATGAATGGGATTGGGATAGTTTATAGGTTAAAAATAGTTATAGGTAGTTTATAGGTCCAAAATGACGTAATTTAGGAGTTAGGAGAGTAGAAAATATCCAAAATACCTCTAAACACTGCTAGAGGAGTCTACGATCAGGATCTAGGGATCATAGTCCATTCTATGATCCATTAAGCTCCTCTCATGGATCTTGGCCACAAATATGGTATTTCTGACTCCTTTATATGGGTTGGATTTTATGGATTGTAAAGTCATCTATGGATCATCCTGTTGGTCCATAGAACAAGTATGCAACTCATTATTTTGGTCCATTTTCCATGAACTAAGTCTACGACTTGTGGTTCCTTTTTTGATTCGGAGAACCTTCATGTAAATCCTTCCATTTTCTAAAAACATATTTTAAGTGTTGGAACATTCCACGAACCCTAACTATGACTCCTACAATGATCCAAGACTCATCCTGCTAGTTCGTATAAAAACGTCTGAGGCTATACGACCCTTGTATGACCCATACAAATTCGTCTGTCCTATCTAAGTCCAATTTTATTCCATTTTTTAATCTCCATCTATGGACCATTCTACGAGCCATAAAAATTATTATGACCCATAATTCTTCTTTGTGGTTTGAGGTTTTGAAATGTAGGATTGTCTAACAGGTTCCATGGGCACTTTTAATGGCTCATGGAATCTTTTACGACCCATAAAAAGGGCTCATGATCCTTGACCTACTGTCTTTTTTGGAACTTTTTTTTATTCCAAATATTTAACTTTTGGAGTATTACAATATCTCTCCCTTGGAAATATCCATCCTCTAATAGGATTCAACTTAGCCCAAAATGAGTAAGAAAGGAGATCTAACGACCTAACATGAATGCAACAACACATTTAAAATGCATAAATCATGGAGTATTCAAACCCAAGCTAAAACATGACTTAAAACTACTTTCATGAACATTCACGTATATGTAAGGATATGGAAAAGCTGAAACAAAGGAATTCATAAGAATAGACACGAGAGGCTACTAATACCGAGACTCAAGCACTTGGGTGCTAAAGTCAATCATGATATAACAAACATGAAACTAATCAATACCAAAATATCACTGAAGCCAAAAGAACTCATAACATACCTGATAAACTAGACTGAGCCATCTCCGTAGCTTTTCTAAAAGCCATCAGGTAATCCCTCCCCTTATTTCCAATCTCACCACATTCGTAGCAACCGTCCTTACCGAACATGTACTCTCCTTGATTCTTCTTACCACACCTTTGACAAGTAGGAAAAGGATGTTCTTCCTTGTTTAACCTAGGCACCTGTGACGATCCAAGCTAGGCCATAGGTGTGACATGACGATTAGGATTACCAAAGGACTTCTAACCAAGCATCTTAGCATATCAAACATACATAAGGTAAAGAAATAAAGCAAACATAAGGAAAAACTCATAAGAAATACACGAACAAATTATAGTAAATGAAATAAGACAACATAAACTCTATATAATTCAAACATGCCTCTACTAGAATCTAACATAGATTGGGGATATGGACATATTCCTAGATCACCCTCAACAAGGAAATAAAGTGACCTAGTCTCAAAGTATCAAACGTGACAAAGGCAAAGGAATAAAATAACATTATGCTTGCCTTCAAAGAAAAGACAAAAAGATAAAATAACATTATGCTTACCCTCGAAGCATGAGGACTTACCCCCAATCTTCAAAGCAAATCCATGATTTTCGCCACATGGATATGGAGTAGAATAAGATCCTTCTCCTACATTATAAAATAATATAGGCAAAGAAGTATGCTTTAGTACGTTTGCATGTACTAAGTACGTAGGCAATGTAATGAAATGAAAATTATGTTGTGCAATGATCAATTTAAATAGCATGATAAAGAGACATTTAAAAGCATAAGTAGACATGAAAAGGGGTCAATGCACAAGTAAACCATAAGAATATCATGTAAAATCAAGGGTTTTGAATAGTCAAGTAATGCATCATAGAGAATCAGACATACATGGGATATAACTATAACCAACAATAAGACCATGCGAGCTATAACATGAAATTTCAATTTCTGGCCATACAACTAAAAAAAGAGAAAATACTTGCCAAGGTACACTCTACCCCACTAACAAAGTAATCAGGAACATGTGCTACATGTGAATTTACTGGCTAGGCCATATTGGTAATAATCCTACGTTGGCACGTAGTTATGAGACTAGAAATTTCTACTAACGATCCTTTAGGTCAAGTTCCCACCTTAAAGTACACTTGATGCTAAGTCAAAATCTCATGGAATATATATCGTAAAAGTCATACTTATCAAAGATTTCATAAACTTGTACTAAATTTTCATACTTTCCTAAGCTTAGCATGTAGGAAAGGCAAATCATAAGTACTAATCCAAATCATAGAAACTTGTGTATAGAATAACTCATTTTCATGTGATTCATGTAATGTGGGTGTAGTCCTTCCATCATTATAAATCTTACCTCAATGAAGAGTATCACAGGGGCCTTAAGTCACTCTTTTCATATACTTTCTTGAAGACTTGAAATTTCATAATCATGGCTTGAGATGAAAATTGGACAAAACCATGGGTTCACAATTGATTGACTAAAAATCATAAAATTGAGATAAATTCATGCATAATCATTAAAAAATGCTAGAAATTGAATAAAAAAATTAACAGATTCCCTAGCCAATTTCATAAACCCTCGGTTGCATGTAAGAAAATTCACTTGTAAATCATGTAATTCATGCAACTTATACCAATTCATGCATAAATTAGAAAATAATCACAATACAAATTCTAATTCATGCAATTGGAATTGAGATCATGAATGCCCATAAAATATATACTAGTAATTTGATGAAAAAGAGTAGAATTCTTTGGGCTCCATGGGTGAAAGGAATCCATGGATGAAAATACCAATATACCTTGAGTTAATTGCTAGGAGAAATCTGGAAAATTATTAGAGGACGTGGGAACCCTAGCTTGATTTCTTCAATGGAGACTTGTAGGAGAAAAGAATTGGGAGAATTTAAGGGATTGAAGATTTAAGTGAGAATAAGGTGAGTTGGTAGGGGTGGGGATGGTTATTAAGTAATTATAGGACCAAAATGACATAGTTTAGGGATTAGGAGGATAGAAATTTCAAAAATACCCTTCATTAATTTTTGTCGAATAAGGTCTATGAGACCTTTCTACGGATCATATACATGTACGAATCATACAAAGGATCTCGTGGATCCTTGGGCACTTTTCAAGATTTAGGGTCCCAAACTATGGACCCTTTCTATGATCTATCAAAGGTTCTACAAACCTGTCTTGTTGGCCCATATATTAAACTTCAGACACCTTGAATTTGGGACAAAAAATATGACCACCATCTACAACCTGTAATTCCTTATATAGGTCATATACCACTCCTCGTAATCACCCCCAACATTTAGCCAAATTTCACTAGCACTGTCCCATCTACGAGCCATGGACTACAATCTATATACCCAACAATGATTCGTATAAACCACTTGTGCTTAAGACTAACACTTGGAATATTTTTTACCCCTTTATAGGACCCATCTACGAACACACGAATATTTTTCACCCCTTTCTAGGACCCATCTACGAACACACCTTACAACTCATCATCTGAACCATGACCCATAATGAGTTTCATCTTATTGAAACCAATTTTCCTACCTTCTGAATTTCAACCATGGGCTTGATCCACGAGCTGTAAATCCAATAACGACTCATATCAATCTTTTGTACAACACCCTAAAATTTTCCAAAAAATATTCTAAGTCTTGGGGTAAACTATGAGACCCCGTTTGTGACCCACACAATAATGTTGTAACAACCCGAAAATTTTCAAAATCTACTTATGGTTGGAATTCTAAGATGTACTAAAAGCCATGTATGAGTTTTGGTGGTCACGGGTTGAGTTTAAGTGGCCGAATGCAAATTGGGCTAGTTAGTGGCCTAGA
>JBCEWC010016725.1:0-12941 GCA_038996855.1 Solanum aculeatissimum
CAATCACTTGGAATGCTAGGGGTATAAATACCCAAGGTGTAGTGGAAAGACTCAAAGCCCTTAAGCAAATCCACAAGATTGGTTTGATCACTATTTTGGAACCTTTTTCTAAGACAGATAATATAGACAAGTTTAAACTTCAACTAGCTATGGACAAAGGAATTAGTAACCCAAATGGGAAAATTTGGGTCTTTTGGAATGATGACATTGATTGCCAGGTAATAGATTCTGATGATCAGCAGGTGACCTGTGTGATCAACCAGCATCAGCTGAACATTACACACAAAGTTACCTTTTTGTATGCCAAATGTAAAGATCACTTGAGGAGACCCCTTTAGGACAAAATGCTTCAATTGGCTAGCAATAGTAACAACATTCCCTAGTGCATTATTGGTGATTTTAATGTTATCACCAGTATTGAAGAAAAAGAGGGGGGCATACCATATAACATCAGGAAAATCTTTGAGTTCATTGGGATTATAAAAGATTGTGGACTTCAAGATTTGGGCTTCTCAGGGCAAAACTTTACCTGGTCTAATAAGAGAGGTGCTGGAGCTACTATCTGGAAGAGGCTGGACAGGGGTATGGTTTATGATAAGTGGCTGGAATGTATGCCACACATCAGTATCAAACATCTTCCTTCAGTGGACTCTGATCACTGCCCCCTTCTATTGGAGATACAAGTCAGAAATTCTAACCCAATCAAGTACTTTAAATTCCTAAACTACTGGATTGATCAGGACAATATTTTGGACACTGTTAGAGAGTGCTGGAATAAGGACCTTAATGCCAGTCCTATGAGGACTTTCCACTTAAAGTTGAAAAGACTGGCTACTACCTTAAGCAAATGGTCCAGAGATCAGTTTGGGGACATTCATGAAAAAGTCAAGCAGTTTGAAGAAAAAACCAGAGAAGCTGAGATAGACTTCATTAGTCTCAAATATGATGATAAGAGATGCCATCTTAATAAAGTCAATGCTGAATACATCAGATACCTCAAGATGGAAACGTCTATCCTTAGACAGAAAACCTAGCTTAATTGGTTTAAGGAAGGAGATGCTAATACCAGGTACTTCCATTCATTGGTTAGGGGAAGAAGAAGAAGGATTCTCATCCAGAACATACAAGATGAGAATGGAAATTGGATACAGGAGGAAGATAACATAGCAAATGAAGTTGTCAATCACTTCCAGAAGATTTTCACAGGTGAAGATAAGGTCATTGATGAGGAGGAGCTGGACTGCATCCCAACTATGGTTACTCAAGAACAAAACCATAAACTCCAAGCTCCTCTTGACGTGGAGGAGCTACATCAGGTGGTTCAAGATATTAGCCCCTATTCTGTTGCTGGCCCAGATGGGTTTAATGGGATGTTTTACCAAACATGCTGGAATATCATTAAGATAGACCTGCTGAAAACTGTTCAAGCCTTCTTCAGTGGTCAAGAGATCCCCAAGTACTATTCCCATTCCTGCATTGTTTTGATCCCTAAAATAGGTAATCCTGTCAGTTTCTCAAACTATAGACCAATCAGTTTAAGCAACTACATTTGCAAGATCTTTTCTAAGATTCTATCTTCTAGATTGGCCTCTATTCTTCCTAACCTTATTTCCAGCAATCAGTCAGGCTTCATTAAAGGGAGAAACATTGCAGAAAATATCATGCTGGCACAAGAGATCATTCACCACATCAAGAAACCAGTGGAAGGGGATAATGTGGTGATTAAACTTGACATGGCTAAAGCCTATGATAGGGCTTCATGGTCCTACATATGTGTAGTCATGAGAAAAATAGGGTTTGGGGAGCACTTTATAGACCTAGCTTGGAGAATTATGAGCAATAACCGATATTCCATTATTATTAATGGGGCCAGGCATGGCTTCTTTCACTCCACTAGGGGGCTTAAGCAAGGTGATCCCCTTTCTCCTACTCTGTTTATTTTAGGGGATGAGGTATTATCAAGGTTGCTGAATAGACTCCATGATTACCCTAATTATCAAGCATTCTATATGAACAAGAGAGACCCTCAAATCAACTACCTCAGCTTTGCAGATGATGTGATCCTGTTCACCTCAGGTAACTCAGAGTCTCTATCCCTGATCATGAAGATGTTGGAATCCTATTAGAGAATATCTAGCCAAATAATCAACCAGAGCAAAAGTCATTTCATGGTCATTTCTGGTACTGATCAGACTACATGTGAAAGGATCACTGACATTACAGGGTTTAAACAAAAGAAGGACCCTATCACCTATCTGGGATTCCCCTTGTACATTGGGAGACAAAGGACATCTATTTCTCTGAGATGGTGTCCAAAGTCATTAGCAGGATCTCAGGTTGGCAGGCTAAGATTCTGAGTTATGGGGGGAAGGCTACTCTGATCAAGCATGTAATCCAATCTCTTCCCATTCATCTTCTAGCTGTCATTTCCCCTCCTTCCACTACTTTGAAGCAAATCCAAAGCCTCACTGCTAATTTTTTTTGGGGAAGAATTGACCAAAAGAAGAAGTATCACTGGACCTCTTGGAAGAGCCTCAGCTTCCCCTTTTTAGAAGGAGGTATTGGGTTTAGGAATCTGACTGATGTTTGCAAAGCTTTCCAGGTAAAACACTGGTGGAACTTTAGGAGTAAGCCTTCTCTTTGGGCAGACTTCTCGAAGGCCAAATACTGTCAAAGGGCCAATCCATTAACCAAGAAAGGAGACAAAAAGGATTCCCTGATTTGGAAGCACATGATGTTCAACAAACATCTGATTGAACCCCATATCCAATGGAAGGTTTATTCTGGCAACTGTCTATTCTGGTGGGACAACTGGCTGGGGGTAGGACCCCTGGCTCAGTTTAGTGACAATACTCAAAGATTCAACAACATTAAAGTGGCTGATCTGGTACATAATGGGCAGAGGGATCAAGAAAGGCTTAGGGATATAATCCCTATCCAATACATAGTTATGATTCTTAGCACTCCTATTTAGGTCAACAGTGGTATATTGGACAGGCCAATTTGGACCCTCAACCCAAATGGAGAGTTCACAACATCCTCAGCTTGGGACCTGGTTAGGGAGAAAAGGGAACAGAATAACATCAATAAGCTATTATAGCACAAAGCTATCCCTTTCAAGTGTTCATTTTTGTTTTGGAGGGCACTGAGGACTAAACTACCCACCAATGAAAAGTTGGTCAGCTTTGGTTATGACCCCTCCAACTGCCATTGTTGTGTGAACTCAGGAGAAGAGACAATAGATCACATCCTGCTAAATGGGAACTTTGCTAGGAAAATTTGGGCTTACTTTGCAAGATACATAGGCATTAACCAGGAGGTGAGTTCCCTAAGGATGAATATCAGGAAATGGTGGGGAAATAAACACAACAATGAAGCTCACAAGCTAATGATTCAAGCTACTCCAATCTACATATGTTGGAATCTGTGAAAGAACAGATGCTCAGCAAAGTATGATGGTAAAGCCCCCAGCACAGCCAGGGTATGATATATGGTCACTAGGGATATGACTATGACTTTAAGGACAACTTTCCCTTATATTGATTGGCCTTATGGCTGGAAAGACCTTACCAGCATGGTAGAAAAATGTCACCAGGAGGTTAAAATAACTCCTGTATAATGGCTTAAACCTGAAACAGTGGATCAAAGTGAACACAGATGGTAGTGCCTTAAACAACCCAGGTAGTATTGGAGCAGGAGGAGTCCTGAGGGACAATAAAGGAGACCTTGTTATTGCTTTTGCACACCTTTTAAGACATGGCACCAACCAACAAGCAGAAGCCCTTGCAGCAGCCATAGGACTGGAATGGTGTGTCCAAATGGGAGCTACTAAAATCCATCTAGAGGTTGATGCTGAACCTCTGAGTTCATGGATAAACTATACAACAACTCCTCCCTAGAAGCTTCACAAAGAGCTAGATAGAATCTAACTCTCAAGAGTTCAAATTCTGGAATTCAAGTGCAGCCACATTCTGAGAGAAGCTAATCAGGTTGCAGACTCTCTTGCAAATTACAGCCAGTAGATCACTAGCCCTCAGGTCTTTCATGATGCCAGCCTTATGCCAAGAAATAGTAGAGCCCACCTGAGGATGGACAAGATGGTAATAGTGTCATTCAGGAGGAAGTAACTGAACAGGATGAGGAAACCACCCTAGTTGTCTCTGCTCAAAGACAGAGGATCTTTTCACTGATCCAGGAGTTCAACCAGCAGATTAGAAGTAGGATTAGTAGTATGATCTTTTTGTTCATATTGTAAGGGCAGAGTCTCCCTTGTTTATTGCTTTCCTAGAATTTTGTAATGAGAGGAGTCCTCTCTTAGGATTTTCTTGGATTGTTTACTTTTCTTAGGGTCTCATGACTAGTCTTCTTAAGCATGTCATGGAGTACTATCTTAGGGAGGAGGTAAGGTTCATGTCCCCCTCCATGTACTTTTATGCTTTGATATTTATTTATGTTAAAGCTTGGGGGTGTTGCTCAGCCCCTGACCCTCCAAAGGGTCTTAAAAATTAAAAAAAACACTCTTCAAACCTCACCAAAATCCTCTCAATCCTCTTGACCTCCATTGATGAAAGCTTTAAGAAATTTAGGGAAAATTATCCTTCTTGCAAAATGATCCAATCCTCTTGGCTAATCTCAAGGTATATTGGATTGATTCATGGATTCCCTTTTATCCATGAAGACCCAAGGATCCTTTTCTTTAAATTATGAATTTATGCTTTCTTTAATTATGGGTTCTTTAAATTTTAATATATTCAATTAAATTGAGTTGTGGGCTGTAGAAATAGGTGATTTAAAGTTGATTTAAGTTTGGATTCAATAAAATTTCATTTCAATTGATGAGGGTCAAATTATGCATGTCCCCTTACTCTTGAACTATACATGGATAGTGTTTAAATGATGATTTAAATGTTGATTTAACTGGAATCCCTTGTGGAATACTCTTGATTTGAATTGGAAGTATGAATTCTAGTACCCATGCTATTCTCATCGTCACTCATGACATTTGCATGCATGATCACAGAGTTATGAAGCTTTTGATGTAGGCTAAGTCCCAAATATGTTTATGACTTCAATTTTGAACAAGCATGGGTTATGACAAGAATGTGATCACATAATATCTATGATATGTCTCTTTGAGCAACTATGGGTGTTTACACCATCATGTTTGACAAGTATTAAGCTACTCTTATGCACGAAAGTACGATCATGAAACGTATTTGACTCTTATTAAGTATGCATGAAAGTAGTGAAAGTGAATTTGGCTTTTAAGGACAATTATGGATAGTTTGATGTTCAAGTGTCAAGTTTATATTTTAAAGCATGTATATATATACATATTCTTGTGGGATGTGGACTTAGCACCGAGGGATTGGAGTCGGGGTGGGCTATATCCACAGAGTCCATGCTTCTTTCTGTCAAACTATGTGCCAACATAGGTTGCTACCAAAATGGGTGTTATTCCCGTAAGGTATGCCTTGATATGATATGATATGTTATGTTATGAAAATCCTTCCAAAATGACCGGGTCGTAAGGAAGGTGGCCATCAAATTGAAATGACTGGGTCATAAGGTGTGGTGTAGGTTACCTTTGGCAAGTAACCTTCACCGATCGAATGGGAGGTCACATTGGGCGAATTCATGTTGTAGTTCACATGGATTTTAGATGTCGATTATGGTTACATCCCCTCTATACTATAAGCATTATCGAACTTCATGCATCATGGTTATCATGGCATATTGATATACTATTCTTCCTTATATTCTCTTCCTATGTATGTACCCTGTCATCTAGGTTGTTTATAGGTTCATGTGCATATGCATGTACATGCCCGCATACTTAGTGCTTTATTGCGCTAACCTTTACTCTTTGTCTATATGTTCTAACCATGTAGGGACCGGTGACGACCTCTATCTTTCGCTGGACGGCGAGTAATAATCCTTGAAGCTGCTTGCTTGTGGTGAGCCCTTTTGTTCAAGGGAAATATCTACTTTCTATCTTCCTTGTATTGTTTTATTTTCCTTACTTTATGACTTGAGGGTGAGCCCAGATTATGTCGAGGCACCGTTCAATCTTATATTGAGGCTATGTTGGACATGTTAAACTCTTGCATATTGTATTATATTTCGTTAAGATATTATGGCTATTGAGATTTGATTGTGAGAATGATGTTCCGATTATGCTTATGATTATGTATTTCACTTGTAAATGTTGGGAATGTTCTTATGTGGAAAGTCCCCTAACCCGGTATGCCCCCATAGCTTGAGTCCTACTTACCTGCCCCTTAGAAATACTTGTTGTGTGCTGTGTGATCCATGTTCATTCCACTCCCGGCAACATCCCCATAGCTTGAGTCCAAAGCCCCATTCTCCCTAGAAATATGTGCTATGTGTTTATTTTTCCACGCTTCTGAATCGATGATGTGAGTAATGATGCTAAGATGGATTGATCGAGGATTTTTGAGTTCTACTTCGCCATTTCACATCTTGGCCCCACTTCCCGATTATGACAAAGATGGTATTAGAGTCTTAGGTTTGTAAATGATTCTTGGAGTCTAACATGTCGTATTACTTAGAGTCTTGTTCATGGGTGTGATGCGCGCCATACCTATGAGCGAGGGGCTATGTCGATAATTTAGGAATTTTCTCACTTCATTGTCCCCTTATGTCGTGCTCTGAGTTGTTTTGAAAGCTTTTCCTAAAATAGGATGTTCTTGTTTCTCTTTCAGAAGATTCCTCCAAGAAGAGCTCCCCTTATCAAACATACTCCTATCCATGAGGAACAAGCCCCTCGGGAGCCTGTGGAGGAGTCAATGACTCACACCGAGTTTAGGAATGTGGTCTCTATGTTGGCACAAGTGATGGCTAGCCAAGCCCGGACAACCAATCCGATGAATGGTGGCACTCCAGCTTCTAGGGTGAGGGACTTCACCCAGATAAACCCTCTGGAATTCTTTGGTTCGAAGAGTGATGAGGATACTCAAGAGTTCATTGCTGAGCTCACGAAGGTGTTCACTATTATGGGTGTTAGTTCTGAGGAAAAGCTGAGTTGGTTGCGTATCAATTAAAAGATGTGGCTCAAGTATGGTATACTCAATGGTTGGTAGAGAGAATGAAAGATGTTAAGGTTGATTGGAAGGAATTCAAGTCTGCTTTTCTAGATCATTTTTTCCCTCTTGAATTTTGAGAAGCCAAGATGACCGAATTTATCAAACTCAAGCAAGGTATCATGACCGTGAGGGACTATTCTCTCAAATTCACTAAACTCTCAAAGTATGCTCCTATGCTGGTAGCTGATCCCCGTGCAAGAATGCATAAGTTTATTTTGGGTATTTCTGATTTAGTGATGAAAGAGTGTCGAACCGCTACGCTCATCTGTGACATGGAAATCTCTAGACTCATGACTTATGCCGAGCAAATTAAAAGTGAAAAGCTTAAGGAAAGAAGGGTGAATGAATCTAAGAAGGCCTGGTTCGATGGTGGGTTCTCCAACTTGAGGCGTGGTGGTTGTTTTGATTGATTTCATCAAGGCCAAGGTTCCAATGTGAGAGTTGCTAATCCAAGAGTTCCTCCTCCTAAGGCACAGGTTGGGGGTGGTCCCTGAATTCCTCTTTATGGCCAATGTGGAAAGCACCATGAGGGCGATTGTAGAAAAGCTTTTGGTGCTTGCTTCGGATGTGGGGGTAAGGATCACAAGATCACCGATTTCCCAAGGAATGCAAAGAAAGATCAAGCGGCTCCCGGTGGTCAAAGGTTGCCGAAAGCTCTGGTTTGTGGTACTCCCAAGAACAACCAATTTTATGCTCTTCATGCCCAGCAAGAGGTGGAAGAAGCTCTAGACGTCGTAACTGGTATGTTAAAAGTCTTTGATTTTGATGCTTATGCTTTACTTGATCCGAGTGTAAATTTATCTTTTGTGACTCCTCTATTGGCTGTTAAATTTGGTTTGAGTCCCAAAACTCTAAGGGAACCTTATTAGGTGTATACTCACGTGGGCGAGTCTATTGTTGCTTGGAAAGTGTATCGGAGTTGTCCTGTCTCTATGTTGTATAAAGTGTTCCCTGGTGACCTTGTAGCTCAAGGCTGTATGGTTTTGATGTTATCCTTAGGATCGATTGGTTGCATGCATCATATGCCTCAGTTGATTTTAGAACTAGGCAAGTTAAATTTCAAGTTCCTAATGAACTTGTGTTGGAGTGGAAGGGGAGTAATTCTGTGGTTAAGGGCCGGTTTATTTCCTACCTCAAAGCTCAAAAGATGATTTGTAAGGGGTACATTTATCACATTGTGCAGGTTAGAGATGTGGAGGGTGAGTCACCTGAGCTTGAATCGGTTTCGGTGGTTAATAAGTTTTCCGATGTGTTTCCTGAGGGCTCTTCCAGTATTTATCCCGATAGAGCAGTAGATTTTGGTATAGATCTCCTTCTGGATACTCAACATATTTCTATCCCTCCTTATCGTATGGCCCCGACAGAGTTGAAGGACTTAAAAGACCAGTTGAATGATTTGTTAGAAAAATGTTATATTAGGTCGAGTATTTTACCTTGGGGTGCTCTCGTGTTGTTTGTGAGGAAGAAGGATGGGTCGCTCCAAATGTGTATTGATTATCTACAATTGAATAAGGTGACCGTTAAGAATAGGTACCCGTTGCCTAGAATTGATGATTTGTTCGACCAACTTCAAGAAGCTACTCATTTCTCAAAAATAGATCTTCATTCGAGTTATCACCAATTGAAGGTGAGGGAGTTTGATATTCCAAAAATAGATTTTTGGACTCGTTATAGGCATTTTGAATTTATGGTGATGTCGTTTGGGTTGACCAATGCTCCAGTGGTATTTATCGATCTTATGAATCGGGTGTTCAACCCGTTCCTTGATAATTTTATGGTTGTCTTCATTGATGACATCTTGATTTACTCTCGAAATGAGCGGGAGCATATGGATCACTTGAGGTTGGTGCTTCAAACGTTAAGGGAGAAGCAATTGTTTGCGAAGTTTAACAAATATGAGTTTTGGTTGGGAGAAGTTTCTTTCCTTGGTCATGTGGTATCTGGCGATGGCATCAAGGTTGACCCTAAGAAAACCGAAGCAGTGAGGAATTGCCTAGACCATTGACTCCTTCTGATATTCAAAGTTTCCTTGGTTTAGCCAGTTATTATAGAAGGTTTGTTGAAGGGTTTTCCTCTAAAGTGTCTCCATTGACTAAGTTGACTCAAAAGAAGGCCAAATTTGTATG
This sequence comes from Solanum aculeatissimum, assembly GCA_038996855.1. Taxonomy (NCBI): domain Eukaryota; kingdom Viridiplantae; phylum Streptophyta; class Magnoliopsida; order Solanales; family Solanaceae; genus Solanum; species Solanum aculeatissimum. The sequence continues at coordinate 9,233 of JBCEWC010016725.1, forward strand.
GTCAAATGAATGTGAGAAATGTTTCCAAACCTTGAAGGATCGACTTACATCGGCTCCGATTTTGACTTTGCCAAATGGGTTAGATGGGTTTGTGGTATATTGTGATGTATCGTGTATTGATTTGGGTTGTGTGCTTATGCAACATGGTAAGGTGATAGCTTATGCGTCTCGGCAATTGAAGGTGCATGAGCAAAATTATCTGACCCATGATCTTGACTTGGCAGTGGTGGTGTTTGCTTTGAAAATTTGGCGAAATTATTTGTATGGTGTTCATGTGGATGTCTTCACCGATCACAAGAGTTTGCAATATGTGTTTACCCAAAGATACCTTAATTTGAGGCAAAGGAGATGGTTGGAACTTCTCAAGAATTATGATATGAGTGTTCTTTATCATGCCAGCAAGGCTAATGTTGTGGCGGACGCCCTTAGTAGGCTCTCTATGAGAAGTGTATCACATGTGGGTGAAGGGAAAAAAGAGATAGTGAAAGATGTGCACCGTTTGGCTAGGTTGGGTGTAAGGTAGGCCAAATCCAACAATGGTGCAATTCTCGTTCAAGGCAGATACGAGCCGTCAATAGTGGTTTATGTTAAGGTAAAACAAGACTTAGATCCCTCCTTAGTTGAATTGAAGAAATTGGTTTCCGAAGGAAAGATTGATGTCTTCTCCCAAGGGGGAGATGGTGTGTTACGGTACCAAGGCTGATTGTGTGTTCCAGATATTGATGGCCTAAAGGAGGTTATCATGAAACAGGCTCATAACTCTCAATATTCTATTCATCCAGGATCTACCAAATGCACTGAGATTTGAGAGAGTTGTATTGGTGGCACGGAATAAAGAAGGACATAGCCAAGTTCGTGTCGGAATGTCCTAATTGCTAACAAGTAAAAGTGGAACATCAAAGGCCCGTTGGCTTGACCTAAGATATCGAAATTCCTACTTGGAAGTGGGAAGATGTGAACATGGATTTTGTGGTTGGGTTACCCCATACTCGAAGGCACTTCGATTCTATATGGGTTGTGGTTGATAGGATGACCAAGTCGGCTCACTTCTTACTGGTTAAGACTACCTATAGTGCCGAGGCGTATGCCAAGGTGTATATTCGGGAGTTGGTGAGATTGCATGGTATACCGAGGTCAATTATATCGGATCGTGGTACTCAATTTACTTCTGAGTCTTGGAAGTCTTTTCAAAAGGGACTTGGTACTAAGGTCAAGTTGAGCACCGCATTTTATCCTCAAACCGATGGGCAAGCCGAAAGGATGATTCAAATCTGGAGGATATGTTAAGGGCTTGTGTGTTAGAGTTCAAAGGAAATTGGGATGATCACCTACCGCTTGTTGAGTTTGCCTAAAATAATAGTTTCCATGCTAGCATTGGTATGACCCCGTTCGAAGCTTTGTATGGTAGAAGGTGTAGGTCCCCTGTGGGTTGGTTTGAGATAGGTGAGGCGGCATTATTAGGCCCGGATTTGGTGGTTGAGGCCATAGAAAAGGTGAAGTTGATTAGGGAGAGATTGAGAATAACTCAAAGTCACCAAAAGTCCTATTTGGATGTTAGGAAGAGGGATCTCGAGTTCCATGTAGGTGATTGGGTTTATGTGAAGGTATCTCCTATGAAGGGCATCATGCGATTTGGTAAAAAGGGCAAGTTGAGCCCTCGGTACGTCGGACCATATGAGGTTGTGGAGCGGATATGCAATATGGCTTATAGGTTGGGTTATCCTTTGAACATGATCTTCATTCATCCGGTATTCCATGTGTCTATGTTGAGAAAGTTGGTTGGTGACCCTAAGGCAATTACACCTTTGAAGGGTATGACGGTTGAGGAGAATTTGACCTATGAAGAGGTGCCGGTTGAAATCTTTGATAGGAAAGTGAAGTGGCTTCGCAACAAGGAGGTAGCTTCGGTCAAGGTACTTTGGAGGAACCAATACGTGAAGAGTGCAACGTGGGAAGCAGAGTTGGACATGATGGAGCGATATCACTATCTCTTCCAATCCACTCAAGCCTAAGGTACTAGGTTCTATCCTTTTTATGGTCCTAATTCTTTACTTGTTGAGTTTCATGACATTGAATGCATACATGAGCACGTAAATGATTTAAATGATGTTTTGACATGAGTTTTGAATGACTTTTGAAATGATGCATGATCCGTTATAAGTTATGATGAAAATGTTTCTTGCTTGATTGATTTCCTTAAGTCGTGGTCTAGCTCATTCGAGGACGAATGATCCCAAGGGGGAGATGATGTAACGATCCTAAAATTTTTGAACTTCATAATGGTTGGTCAAGGTTAGTGTTGAACTTGTCATGGTTGAATTTTGGTAGTCAGGGGGTTGTATTTAAGTGCCCAGAATCAAAGGAATTGTTTTGGTGGAAGGTTATAAGGCCGGTTAGGCAGCATGGACTTTGAAAATCCATATCTCTTGGTATGAGATTAACTGTGTGAGCAATTATATATCAAATCAAAGCTCTTTGGGGTTTCTTCACAACGCAACTAGTTTCACTTGATTCGGAGTTTGGATGTGGAAGTTATGGCCTTTGCAGTAAGACTGCCTGTATTCGGAAGTATGCTGGAAAAATGATTTGGAATGGAGTCGAAGTTAGAGACCACGGACTGTTTGGTGGTTCACGGTCCGTGGTATGTCCCGTGGGTTGTTCCACTGAGCTTCCTTGGAGTTTTTATCAAGCCCCGGACCAAGTAGAACTCCACGGACCACTTCACAGTCCGTATGAGCCTTCATGGTCCATGAAGGGCTTTCGTGAAGCATTCCAGTGAGCTTGTCAAGGCTCGGGGCTGGACTCCGGACCAAGTGATGTTGCACGGACTAGTAGACGGTCTGTGTGTAGCTACACGGTCCGTGATGCCCCCCATGAGTTGATCCAAAAAGTCCCTCAAGATTTTAAGCCGAAGCTGAGACCAAGTGTGGTCTCACGTATAGGTTCACGGTTCGTGAACCTGTACACGGCCCCTGGGTGGCCTTCCGTGAGACCCTGTTTTGTGATCTTATCCATTTCATTAATGGTAAATTCATAATTTGGTTTAATCCCATTTCCCTTTTAGCCTTTCTAAAGTCTCCTAAAACCTCCAAATCAAACCCTAATCCCCTTTAATTCGTCCTAACACTCTTCAAACCTCACCAAAATTGTCTCAATCCTCTTGACCTCCACTGATGAAAGCTTAAAGAAATTTGGGGAAATCATCCTTCTTGCAAAATCATCCAATCCTCTTGGCTATTCTCAAGGTATGTGGGGTTGATTCATGGATTCCCTTTCATCCATGAAGACCGAAGGATCCTTTTCTTTAAATTATGAATTTAAGCTTTTTTTTAATTATGGGTTCTTTAAATTTTGATATATTCAATTAAATTGAGTTGTGGGATGTAGAAATCAGGTGATTTAAAGTTGATTTAAGTTTAGATTCTAAAAAAATTCATTTGAATTGATGAGGGTCAAATTATGCATGTCCCCTTACTCTTAAACTATGCATGGGTAGTGTTTAAATGGTGATTTAACTTGAATCCCTTATGGAATACTCTTGATTTGAATTTAAAGTATGAATTCTAGTACCCATACTATTCTCATCGTCACTCATGGTATTTGCATGCATGATCATGGTGTTATAAAGCTTTTGATGTGGGCTAAGTCCCAAATATGTTTATGACTATGATTTTGAACAAGCATGGGTTATGACAAGAATGTGATCACA
>JBCEWC010016726.1:0-12940 GCA_038996855.1 Solanum aculeatissimum
GATTGAGAGAATTTTGGTGAGGATTGAAGAGTGTTAGAATGGATGAAAGGGGATTAGGATTTGATTTAGGGGTGTTAAGAGACCTTAGAAAGGCTAAAAGGAGCATAGGATCTAATTAAATTACGAATTAACCATTGATGAAACGGACTAGATCACAGAAGGTAGGGCTTCACGGAAGGCTTCCAAGGGTCATCCAGAGGCTCACGGACCGTGAACCTGTCCGTGAGACCTCACTTGGTCTCTACTTCGGCTTGAACTCTTGGGGGACTTTCTGAACCAACCCACGAGGGGCCTCATGGATCGTGTAGCTTCACACGGACACTGTACTAGTCCGTGGAGCATCACTTGGTCCGTATTCCAACCCCGAACCTTGGCAACATCTCTGGATCACCCCACGAGACCCTTCATGGGCTGTGAAGAGTCACACAAATTGTGAAGTGGTCCGTGGGGCCACACTTGGTCCATGGGTTGGCCTCCAACCCCTAGGAGCACTTTGGACCAACCCACGAGCACCACCACGGACCATGGACCACCAAACGGTCCGTGGTCCAACCGTTAGGCCTATTCTGGAACCCCTTTCTCGCATACTTCTAATTACAAGCAATCTCACTGCAAAGACCATAACTTTCACATCCGAACTCCGAATTGAGTGAAATCAGTTGCGTTGCAAAGATAACTTAAAGAGATTCGATTTGATATATAGTAACCTTTACAGTTCATTCCATACCAAAGGATATGACCTCTCAAAGTCAGTGCTGCCTAAACGGCCTTACAACCTTCCACTAAAATGATTCCCTTGAATCCGGCCACTTAAATACAATCCATGGCTACCAAAATTCAACCATGACCAGTTCAACACTAACCTTGACCAACCATTACGAAGTTCAAATTTTTTTGAATCGTTACACATTATCAGAAACATAACTCCGACTCCCAATCCTCATCCTGATTTAAGATTCACAATAAACATGATTAACAACATTGTAACAAGCCAACCTAGTTCATTTATGTAACCAACACACAATAATTACATGTATAAGACCTGGTACCCTAACCAACCGATATAGAATTTATGCCAAATGTAGTACTCGAGCCAATCAAAATATATTTCATACTGGTGTAGTGCTCGAACCAACCAAATATGTATCAGTCATGCACCCAAGTCAATAAAGAGATATCATGTACGAGGAGTTCTATCTGAGCCAATCGTTAGTATGTACTAGGCATCATACTCGAGCCAACCATTAGCATATACCAATCATGATAAAAATTTGAGTCAATCAACAATCATATATTATAATCATAATGAATAAAGTTACACTTGTACATCCAAGTAAGCACATTCATTACATGAGACTGACATCAAGCTAATATTTCAGTTCTAACTCCTTTCATTTTTCTAACCATACATTATACAGTTAATACTAACGAAGCAGTTAGCAAGCCATATAACAAAAAGTAAAAAATGAAATAATTATTACCTATCTCGAATTAATTCATCAATGCTCTACTGAACATTTTTCCTTGTTGTAATGCCTAATTTGTTTTATCTATAAACAATCAGTATAAAACACAATCAGACCCAAATGGCCTCAAAATACTCGGATTATATCCTAATCCCAAGTTTCACACATTCCTTATGATTATTCGATCCAAATAAGAGTTTTTTCACTTTTAAAATTAAAAATCCCTTCCTTAAGATTACCACCATAATTCTAAGGCTTAAAAATTAAATTACTAGGTCAGGGGAGTAATTCACTTATATTTATCGACGATTATGATGGAAAATACATGAAATAGGTCGCCTATGCAGTTTTCCAAAATGTTCTGGATTCGAATGGGGCGATTTTGAGAAATTCATTGTATTTTTAGTGACTTACACCGCCACAGAAACCTAATCCCGCTATAGCAACAGTGGTGTAGTAGAATATTTTATTGTAGTAGGATTTAATTTGTCTATTATAACAGCATGCCCTCCATTGTAGCGGCTTGCACAAAATCGAACCTCGGAAATCATCAAAAAATGCTCATTTCATAATACACCTTTGAACCTTGACGTTCCGAACAAACTCCTTCATACAAAGTTTAATGTCAGGAGTTTTGTTCACCCAAATCACTTCTGAGAAGTCGTACAAATCCTCAACATCTAAGCAACAAAGAAAATAAGCTCTTCTTAGACGTTTCACCCAATCCTTTTCCTGAATTTTTTCAGACCTCATCTCACTCAAATTTCGTTCAAGCCTAGTCTAGCCAAGCTTGAAATTTTTAATTTTTCAAATAAAAAATTTCCTCACTCACTTTGTTTCACAAATAGCTCACCCATAACGATTCGGAAGATCGTTATATTATCAAAATATTAAATAAACTCTTAACTTTTCTTCACATTGTATTTGCCTTTTCTTTTATTTTTTTAATACAAGGATACTATAATTATTCTTAGAATATAAAGATACTATAGTCATTCTAATAAGAAAAAACTACTATCAATACCTTTTTAATTTATCAAGCACATTAATTACTTGTTAGTAGTTTCAGATCCCCGATTTGTCCAAACACATAGTTGTTTATTTATAAAATTAATTTGAACACTTAAAATTTGTCAACTATTTACTGTATACTAAGTTTGATCAGAAAGTTGATCTCACGACCTGAATTTGGGCCATGATGAGGCCTACTGTAACCCTCAAGTAGGCAAGCACGACAAAAATCCAAACTTACAAAAGACATCAATTTAAGCAATAATAAATAAGAATAAACAAAAACAAAAATAATATAACAAGAAATCGAGTCATAGTATAGATGTGTATACAAAAGGGCCAAAAAGTGATCAAAATGACAAACTGATATAAGACCAAACCCCGAACTTGTTGTCACCTATATAGGAGCTATTAAGTACAGAAAAGTTAAATGCATATACAATACAAGGAACCGACTATCAAAATACATAATATAAAAGCCAATATAGAAAAGAAAAAGCATTAAGTCTTTGAACACCAAAAGCTCACCACAATTCAGGTATGTCACAACTACGGATGATCAGGCATTCTCTAGAGGACGCTTGAACTGGGAGTTGCATCAGAAAAAATGCAAAAGTATAGTATGAGTAGCAGAAACATAGGGTACTCAGTAGGAATCATAGGTTGATCGAGCTTAGAAAGATTAAACATAAGTATAAGCATCACAATGGTTTTATAGTATAAGAATAATACCATGAACTAAGGTTACAGATAAATCGGGGTACGGGGAAAACTAAAACAACCATCCAAGAAAACATCAGTCAAAATACCAGACAACCACAATAATACCCAGAAATTATAATGCACGGAGATGCTCATATTTAAAAAAAAAAAAAAGAATAATAAAATCCAAAAGATATCATGACCTGTTCAGAACAAACCTCGAACTCATTAACAACAAAAAAAATCCAAAAATATGTCTATGGATTGCTCAAAATAATATCTCGAGCTCATCAACAATGAATAGTAACAATATAACCCATAATTAGATCGATAGACTGCCGAAACAAAACCTCGAACTTATCAATAGTAAGAAAAACTGAAAATAAATTAAGTTATGTAAAAAAAAATTATTTTTCTCCATGATAAGCAATGTTCATATCCCCAACTTTTAATGATTTTTATAATAATCTCCACTTTAAACCATTGTCTTTTTAGATTGAGCCAAACTGAACAATCAAAAGTGAGAATCATGTGCAAATATCATATAAATATACACAATTGAGTAATCACCATCAAAACTCCACAATACACTAATCCAAAACTCCAACATCTCGAGGGCACATTCTTAGGATCAATATTTATTACTCAACACAAAAGAACAAGAAATAGAACCCAAAACATACAAAAAAAGGGACAAGATAACCAATCAAAATGACACACGATAATCTACCACCTAAAAATCATTTCTAAAGATACTAAACAACACAAACAACATGAGCCAACCTAAACTAAGTCTCTTTCGACTAAAGACTACAATATTTATCCAACAATGGTCATCAAATACCTAAAAAGATTAACTAAGGCCAACTAATCTTGATTTTCATCCTAATCATTCGATACTATTCAAAATATATTTAATCTAATCGAATCAAGTCTAAAAAGTAGAAATTGTAACCTACCTCAAGGCCTGAACTGTACTCGAACTGTCATTCTGAAGTTTTCTTTTTGGACAGCCTCCGAACAATGTCACGCTATCAAATTAGTGAAAAAAAATTAAAATAAGACTAATGATACCCATATTCCAATGTATAAATTCGGAATTGAGAATGAGTCAAAATTTAGTATTGATTTTGCACACGAAATTGAAAATCAACTCCATCACAAGGTCCCAATTAGCTTAAGAAACTCATGCCTTAAAAATAGGCCCAATTCAAGCACCGAAAAGACCTAAATTAGTTCCACTAAATTTAAGCTCAATGAGGGTCAATAATGGAGAAAACAAGAGAAATTGGATAAAACTTACAAGGTTTTCAGAAGAGTAAATTATCCTGGAACATCCCAAGCGATTTTCCAATCCAACCCAAAGAGAATCACTGAATTCCAGAACGAAATGCTCTTAAAATTATGAAATAGCTAAGTCCCAAAATAGGACTTACATGTTGGGAATGGGTGTGTTAAGACACTACTGGACACCACTTTATTCTTCCTGAATACGGAGGTCCTCCCCGCGAATACAGAGGTTAACAATATTGATCCTCCACGAATGCGGCATAAGGCCTGCAAATACGGAGGCCTAAGGATAATAACTCCTCGAATGTAGAGACACTCATGCAACACATGGAGAGTAAGCTGGCCAACACCTTTGAGAATACGGTATTAGGCTTGTGAACACGAAGAAGAAACATGTGTTGTACCAGTAGTTGCATCAGTAGTTCACTGAGGAGGAAAGTTTATCCAATGGGGACTCAAAATTCATTCAAAACCCCATCAACACAAATGAGTTGTGCTACCTAACTGGAAATGATATTCTAGACTCAATAAAATTGATGAAACAACCAACAGAGCTCGTCTCATTAACATGTTGACCAAAGGTCATTCTAAATCAAACTCGGTGTTCCACTAACTACACTATTATCATAGTGTGTTTATTCAAAATTTTTATCAAAGTCAAACTTTGGCAAGACTTTAAAGTTAAAATGATTAATTGTACAATCTCAAAATAAAGGCCCAAAACCAGAATCAACCTTTCTTCTAGGACAAAATAAACCTTACGTGGTTGATAAAGCTATCAGAATTTCCATATGCCATCAAAATCATCAGATATTGATTGAAGTCAACCCTTTTCAATGCAAACCTCCAAAATAAAAAAAACTCACACTAAATTTACCCAACCACCTCGAAGAATGCGCCACCTACTCCAAAATCATAGAAAAGCTATAAGGAAGCTATGGAAGGAGCAAAATAGTAAAAAGATGCAAAAGTATAAAAATAACCTTGGAGATTATTACCACATCCAATACCAAAAGGAACTTCATCCTCAAAAGTCAAAGGGATGAAAAAACCTGAAGGCTAAAAAAGATAAAGATATCGAGTTTGTATATCAAGCTCGATCTCCCAAGTAGCCTCCTTTACCGGATGATGCCTCCACTGAACCTTTATCGACGAGATCTCCCACAACCTCAGTTGTAATACCTCTAAGTTATCCTAACTTAGAAAGTGTAAATATTTCAGGAAGTCTGAGGAAGACAGTCACTGTCAATGACCAGAAGTGACTTCTATGGCCAAGAGAAGGTTTCACGGTCCATAGAAGGGGTCTTGAAGTTTCTTTCTAGACTTGGAAAAATTTCAAACTTTGGAACTTATTTCACGAACCACATCTATAGCCCATAGAAGTTTTTAGGGATCATAGATGGGGGTCCATAGATGAGAATCAACGAGTAGGGAAAATTTCTTGATTTCCACTAAACTAGGTCTACAAGTTGTAGAATGTTCTATGAGCCGTAGACTAGGTCTCATAGTCCTTCCCTTCGATGAGCCAGTGGATTCTACAGATAGGGTCCATGACTCATAGTTCAAACTATGACCCATGATTATTGCTTGATAGTTCAAGACCCAAAATCATAGCATTTGAATCTTAACTACCCTTGATAGGACTAGGCCATTGTACGACCCCTTGAAAGTTGGTCGTAGACCCAAGCCTACCATTTTTAGATTTTACAAAACCTCTAGTCTAGGAGCCATAGATTGAACCAAGACTTGTAGATGGATTTTCGTTGTTTGGTCCACTAGTTTTAGTGAGGGTAGTTTTATCTTTTTTTGCCTTTTGCTAGTTAAACCATTAACGTCTTGGGATTAAAGTAAACTCCTTATCAGTACCCAATAGTATCCATACTCTCATAATCACTTTGAACACCTTGAGAGTAAGTTCAAGAGGAGTAATAGCTAGGTTTAAGCAATTCTATCAAGGTCTTCTAATTCCAAGTAAAATTTCAACCTTTCCAAGTTTGTAAGGTTATCAAGCATTGCATTGAATTCATCCACATGTCCAATATCTATGTTTCTATTTTAAGTGAGTATTGAGTTTAGCTAAAACTTGGTTTTTGAATTCTGATTGAGTTATTTCTTCTTTTATCGATGTCTATATAAGTTGCATTAAAATTATTTTTATTTTATTATGTTCCTTGTTATTTTTTGATTAATCCTAAGTGAGTTGATGATCATGACTTTTTCATGTGTTATTTGATATTGAGTTGATGATGTTTATGCATAAAGTAAAGTATGAACGAGATGATGTATGTTTTAAATGAGTTTTGAGCAAGAGTTTTGATGACGATGTAAATAATTTTTAAAATATATTTATTTCATGAAAGGTGATGATATTTTGAGATGAAATTGATGTTTTGATGTTAAAGTCCAATGAGACTAGATGAGATGATTTATCGGTAATTTACTCACTTGATGGATATGAGAACATATTTTCGGAGTAGTATTAAGCACCAATTTGGATAAGAGGATAAATTACTCAAACTCCATAAACTACATATTCAACATAATATAGGAGCATGAATATTAATTCAGATGACTCCTTAGCCTCATTAAGGGCTTTTATATGGATCCGTGAGTTGAGTTTTGCATTTTTTACTTTAGTAAGGTATTGGATGGTTGTGGCAATGATATAAGTTGATTGTATCATTACTAGCTTATATGTGGTGGTTGTTGGTTAGAGAAACTCCCCAAGAGTAAAAGTACATTAATTTACTGAGTTGCATATGCATACTGATAGTTTATAAAGACTTGTTTTATTTTAAACTTACATATCATATTGATTTGAGTTGAGCTTATTCTTTCTATGAGTACATTTGTACATTTCACATAGTGATATCACTCGATGTTGTATCTTTTCATGATACAAATACAAGTGCTAGGGATCCTCAGCAAATGGTTCATCAAAGATTTCGAGTATTTTTCAGAGTTTTGGTAAGAGCTCATAGCATTCAAAGGGTTTTCTTTTTTTTTTTATTTCAATTTATGTCTTTCCTTTCATAGTTGGAGGTATCCCTAGGATTGTCTTGGTACCTTTTTGATAGTTGATAGAGGCTCCATAGACTGAGTCAGCTGATGTACTTGAGATTCGATTTTTAAAACACATCTTTATTGATATAGAGTTATTGCTTGAATGATTGCTTGAGTTACTACTTATTGATTGTGTTATCCCAAAGCCCATATGAGTGTTTCTTTGATCCTATTAAGTCTTTCAATAATTGAATGAGTGATGAGAGTAAGTGGTATGCTTAGAAACTACCAATTGTTTTTAAGTGTTGGTCATGCCTAGGGTACCCTCTCGAGGCATGACATTAGCTTTCTAACCTACTTGCCTAGAATAACCATACGCTCCTCTTCAAAAGCTAAGGACTCACCAAGCTAAACCAATCTCACTGGAGCATGTGAGCCTTATATTGAATGTATTGTCACAACATAAAAATATGGAACATAGGGTGAGCATTTGAAAGGGATGGGTGCAATGCTAACTTGTACGCCACATCTCTTGTCTGGTTAAAAATCTCAAAAGGGCTGATGAACTTGGAGCTAAGCTTGCCCTTTCTACCAAATCTCATCATGCCCTTCATGGGCGATACTCACAAAAATACCTAATCACCCACCATGAACTCCAAAGGTCAGGCCCTTGAATTAGCATAGTTCTTCTACCTACTCTGGACAATACAAAGTCTCTCCTAAATCAAATGAACCCTATCCATCGAATCACACAACATATCAGTGTCCTTAGGCTTAACTTCAAAAGCATCAAACCAACATAATGGAGATCGATATCTCCTACCATACTATGCCTCAAATGGTGCCATTTGGATGGTCTAATGATTGTTATTTTTATATACAAACTCTACCAAGCCAAGAAATGATCCCACTGACCTCCAAAATCAATAACACAGGCTCAAAGTATGTACTCCAAGACCTGAATAGTCCTCTTTGATTGTCCATCAGTCTGTGGGTGGAAAGCTATACTAAGCTCAAACTGGGTACCCAACTCCCTCTGAATAGACCTCCAAAAATATGAAGTGAACTAAGTACCATTGTTTGAAATGATAGTGTAATACCTCAAAAGTTGAAAAGTTAGAATAAGGAGAAAAATGCAGAAAATGTTATATTGGTGCAAGTTTTACAAGGTTCATCCAAGGACCATAGATGGAACCATGTCTCATGAAATAGATTCGTGCAAAGGGTCTAAGATTTCTAAAATTTAACAAGTCTTTGAATGTTTTGTATGACCCAATAAAATAGGTTGTAACTACCTTTATAGGTTATAGGAAGGGGCTCATAGCATGGCCATTACTTGGAAAAAAAATTTGGACTAAAGATCACTTCTATGAGAAATTTATAGGTCATTATTATTTTTACAACTTGTGAATTAGCTTCGTGATTAAGGGTGTAATTTTTATAGTTTTGGTACTCTTTTTATGAATCAATAGGATGGTCCACAGATGAATTAACTAGATGTAAAAGTTTGTTTATAAGTGGGATTCAGAGAAGGTATATTGGGTCCAGATTCTATGGATCCTTTGTATAGATCATAAATGGCTCTACAAACCATAGAAACAAGTCGTGATCCCTGTCCAATAGATTTTAACTAAGGGCATTGTGGACCTTTTCTACTCTCCAAACTCCTAAACTATATTGTTTTTACCCTATAAGACCCCCTACAATACGTTTTACACTAAAATCACACCCCATTCCCAAATCATTGACCCAACTCCCTAATTCTCCCCATGTTCTTCTTCTCCGAGGTTCCATTGAAGGTAAAGTAGGGTTCTCTAATTTACTTTATCTATTCTCATATTCTTCAAGGATTTTGGCCTAGGTATGTGGATATTCATTTATAGATCTCTTTCATCCATGAAGCCCAAAGAATTCTCAACTTTTTCTATCACTTTCAAGAATGAAATTTATGGATTTTGATGATCTTGCATGCAATTACATGAATTATGCTTTATTACATGATTATTAACCTAATTATGCATGAATTATCATTAGTAATATGTTTTCAAGAGTTTTCATTCAAACTCTTCCACATGTTATCTAGGATTCATGAAATTCAATATAGGTTCCTTCAATTATGATTTCAGTTGTTCTAATTCTATATAATTATGTAGGATTTCATTCAAATTACTTGATTTTAAGTCAATTACTTGTGATATGTTTTTACTCTACTTTTCACTACAAGTTATGATTATGAATTGATAAAGCTTTCGAGCAAGTTCAATGACAAGTACACTTAAGCTCTATGATTCTATTCAAGACAAGTATGAATGATTGTGGGTTTTCTCACCTAAGAATGATATTATAATGATGAAAGACCCACACTCACATTACAGGCAAGATAAAATAAGTTATTCTATGATCAAATTTTATGAAGACGGATTGGTGGTTGCTTATTGCCTTTCCACGTGTAAGCTTTACGAATTATGATCTATGACAAGTATTCTGGTGGGATTTTAACTTAGTACCAAGTGGACTTTGAGGTCGGAGACTTAAATTATTATGACCTAAACTGGTCCCCAAGTGTGACACGACAATTGAGATTCCTGAGGAAACCCCAATCAAGCCTCTTAGCATATCATAATCATACATAATGTATAACCAAACCATTCTCTTCCACCACTACTGTTCCTACCATGGAGGAGACCCCACAAACTGAGGTCGATAGAGATGAGGGTCTCACTACTATTACCATTTCTACGCCAGAGGTCATGCCTACACAAACCTCACCTGCTGGCATCGTTTACGTATCGGTAGTGTCTATTCAGACCGTGGCACAGAGATTTATTAGGATAAGACTCAGCTGACCCAATTACTATAGAAGATAAGGCCTTGGGTTCGCTAGGCTATTTCAGAGGCTGAGGAGCGCATGAGGACATACTGTGCGGTCACTATCGAAGAGAGGTTGAGACCAGAACATGGCTGCATAGATGCGTTTGAGTGGAGAGTAGAGTAGAGCCACACTTCACCCAGCCTAATGATCTGAATGTAATGCATACAGAGATTCAATAGCTCTAGGATGAGATAAGAGTAGCAACAACAACACTAGTGGTATTCCCAACACCTGACATTACTACCGAGACATTTGTTGACCTTTTCTACATTGAGGAGGTACCACTCTGTGCCTTTAGGAAGAGGCTCTATTCTGAGATTGATGATCCAGATTTCTTGAGGTGGGAGGCGAAGTTGTTAGAGATGCAGAATTTTAAGATTTCTAGGTAGGTCTCTATTATAGATGACCAGGCTCGACAAACTCATGAGTTTGAGAGGATGAGGGGTACTGGACCTCTGGACGTGCTGCCACAGTTGAGGAGACCACCAGGCAGGTTGAGGGTGGTCAGACACAGCCAACGACTAGTGCTTAGGTGCCCAGGTATATTTTTTGACCCCTGTGCTTTGATTCTATTATATTTTGTGCATTGAGGACAATACAAATTCTTTTCAATGGGGTGTGGGTAGTTATAGGACTCAGTGAAGTCTAAGTAGCCAAGAACTATAACTATCCCAAAATTTGAGTTTGAAGTGTTTTCTCACCTGTGGCTTTTTTCCCTGAGGACATTTACTTTCTGTTGAATCGGTATGTTTAGGATGTGTAGGTAGTAATAGTAGCATATTGCACTAACATCTATGACATACGTTAGTTTTTATTGAAAAAAGGATACCTATCAAAATTTTTGAGTAGTCTACAACAACCATGTGATCTTGATGATTGACAGTGCTTGTTCAGATAAGTGAGGTGTAATTCTGGTAAAAAGCATGATCTAAGAGTTTGAGTTGATAGTGTAATCAGTGTCAAGTGTGTATGAGCTTATTTGCATGATTCTTATAATGTGCTTCAATTCAGAACTTGCCCTGTTACTCTGACTTAGACTGTAGCTTAGTTGGTTAGGAAAAGAGCTTAGGTCATTTTTCATGTTAGTCCACTTAGCCTAAATGACCAACCAAATGTAGAATGTATCCTTTATTCCAAATATTTGAGCCTGACATGTACTCTTTCTTTGTAAATACCTAAGTAACCTAGCCTTGTTGATAGTAAAAATTCTAAAATTGGCCCTAGTCCTTCCTTGAATATTATGCACTTTGACTGAGGCAAATAACTTAAGTTGAGGGTGGCTACCAAATGTTGCCCTGGTTCATAGGTTGGATATTGTGCACTTCAACTCAGGCCAAAAGCCTAGGTTGAGGGTGGCTAGTGCAAGGAAATTCACACGAAATGGGGTGCAAGATAGTGATACAGAAAAAGGGGATAAAAATTATATTGTGGGTGCAAGGAAAATAAATAGATGCCTAAGCAATGAGCTAAAAAGAAAAAAATGTGAGAAATAAAAGGCAATGAACTAGGAATGAGAATAAAGTACCCAAAAAGCATAAAATAGAAAAAAGGGAGAATGAGTTGAAAAATATCAAGAGTTGGTAGGGCAAAAGTGTAGAATAACACAGCGTCAAGGAGGGAAACTAGTCACTATGTGTAACAACCCGAAAATTTTCAAAATCTACTGATGGTTGGAATTATATGATTTACTACAAGCCATGGTTGAGTTTTGGTAGCCACGGGTTGAGTTTAAGTGGCCAAATGCAAATTGGGCTAGAAAGTGGCCTAGAGGGACAGTTTTGCCAGTCAACTTCAAATAGTCATAACTTTTGATGTGGGATAAAAAATATGCAATACAATATATAAAATTGAATATATTTGAGTTATCTTTGTAACAAAAGTGATTTCACTCAATTTGTATATCGGATGAGGGAGATATGTCCCAAACAGTGAGACTGTCTAAAATTCGAAAGCCATTGGAGATAGGCTCAAAAAAATTTCCAAGGACATTTGCACGGACCGTTAAACTTTGAACGGTCTGTATAGTGTCTCTTTTGATATTCCAGTGAGCTTGGGGTGGCTTAGAACCACCCCTAAGCCAAGTATAGGTTGACAGGACCTTTAACGGGTCGTTTGGCATTTAACGAGCAGTCCACTATCCCGTGAAGTTGGACAGTGGCTAGGCCAAGGCTTGGGCATGATTTTCGAGTTTAAGTAAGGTTATACGGTAGGTGACATGGGTTGTCTCACCTTAAATGGTCCGTTTGGTTGCTCATCAAACGTAAGAGAAAATCCTCTGAGAGTTCGCTCGTAGATTTGGCTAAGTTCATCTTGAAGGCATGGTAAACGGTCCGTGAGACTGTTGACGGCTCCTGAACAGTGCCGTGAAGTGTTCCAGTGAGCTCGTTTTGGCTCGGTGTTGGAAATTTGGCTAAGTGCAACTTGACGACATGGTAAACGACCCATGTGATCATTTGACGGCACTGTAGCTTCCGTTTGGGTGCTGTGTTTAGTGACAAGTTTCAGTTTATTAATCGTAATTTCGTGATTTAACATTTCCCTAAGCCCCCTTTTAGTCCCTTAAGGTATCCTAAGCCCCTTAATCATCCCCCAAACC
>JBCEWC010016727.1:0-12936 GCA_038996855.1 Solanum aculeatissimum
GAAATATTATTTTTCAAGAGAAATTCAACCATATTTTTGCCGATTTATGTCATGTAAAGGATATTTTCATGCATGTTTTCCTCAAACAATTGTTGGAGGCGCAAGTACTTGACAACGATAAATATAGTTTTTTGGAACAATTAGTGTTCCACGGAAGCATATCATCATTTAACATGATTTAAAATTTTCAAGTGTCTTATATTTTGATTTTGTCCTCATTTTATTTTTCATTAGTGTACACTGAAAAATCGTTTTAAAAACACCGAATTAAACCGAAACGAACTTGAAAATACCGAACCGAAATATTTCGGTTCGGTATATGGTGCACACTTTTTCAAAACCAAAAATCGAAGAACCGAATTGAAATTTGCTAAAATCGAACCGAAGAACCGAACGCCCACCCCTATATAAAACAAGGTACTACTCTCCGTTCATCTTTACTTATTTATAACTTTAAATACCAATAACAATATGAAAGAATCTAAAGAAATTAATACAGTGAAAAACCATACCAACAAAAAGAAGTAAAGAAACATATGATTAGTCAAAGGACAATATCAAAGACCAAATATACGAAAAATCTCTATACTACTGTAATAATACACTAGAGCTCTCTAGACTGGAGTTACCTTTTGCTTTAGGTAATGAATGACTTTAGAAACATCTGGTGAGCTTTGGTTCTTATGTTGTTTTCTCTCACCCAAAAACTACTACTGTATTACCTATGGAGTAATATATACTAGTATTTTCTTTGCTTTCCCCAATTCTCATATACAAAGTTGTCCAAAAAATAGAAAAGGAAAAAATCTCATTCTGCTGTGGTTGAGAACCAGTCTTTTCTTAGATCAGACTTGACTTCACTTTTTCTCACCTTATCACCTGCCATCAAGCCTCCTACCCCAGATTTTTCAGTCAATTTGGAATAGACTCATCTCTAGGCTTCACATCTTTGTGAGAAAGACCCATGCCTCTGCTTATGGCTTTCATACCTCCCATACGTGCTCCCCTTCTCTAGTCCTCCCTGAGATTGCCTTTGCATCGCAAGGAGTAAGAAGGGTCTATGTCGAAAGATAAAAGGGTGTTGTATGTATAAGTCCAAAAGAACTATGAAATAGAAAATTGAAAATAGATAAAAATAAATTAAAAAAAGGACGAATAATTCCACCATTTGAGTACTCACCGCATATTTCATGGTTGAAAGAATTAGTTTAAAGTGTCATAGAGCATGAGTTATTTTGCAATTATGCTTCAAAGCAACATAAGCTCCAAAATGATGAGAAAATGTTAAAAGCACATTAATACACAAAAATAATCTTTCGATTAAAGATTTAATTTTTTTTAAAAAAAATTAAACTACTTAACATTAACTAAAGATTTTACTATTTCACATAAGGTTAATTAAGGAAAAACTGCAAGATTATACATTTTAAGAATATATATTATCAATCATATCAACTCTCAAGAATATTTTACAGATTTAAAATTTTATTTTAACAAATAACAACCTCGTGAGGTCGCATTTTTTAGTCAAAGTCTTATATTTGTATCTGATTGAATTTGACTAAAGAAAAGGAAACCTCGTGAGGTCTCTATACTAAAACAAATTATAAAAATTATTAATGCTTATATCAACCTCATGAGATCTCTTTTTAGTGACCTATTTTTGAGGTCTCTTTTTATAGTTTTTTTAGTAGTGCATGCCAACTTTTAAGAGTTTTTATTTTTTAAAAGAAAATGCTTATTTATGTGCATTTAATCCTATTTTGAAAAGTCATTTATTTATGATTTTGTATTATTTTTATTTGTGTATATCATGGTTATTAAGTTACCTTTATTACTTCTTTTTTAGAAAAGGAACATAAATATTTATTCATTTATGATTTTAAGGTTGCATTTAAGTTCTTTCTTTATTGACACAAAAAATCCTTTCACACAATTCTTTCTCTTTCCAACGCCATTGTTGTGACCTTTCAAAAATCACAGGTCTCTCTCTTCCACATTGTTCACTTATTGCATCTATTTCATTTCTATTTCTTGCAACTTTTGTGCTGATTTCTTAGTTGTATTTTTGTAATTTTTTCCATTTGCATGTGAATTTATGTCAAAATCGATGAATTTTTTTATTGGAGACAATATTCCACAACAGTGGGAAGGTTCAAAGTAAGTATTTCAAATAATTTTTATTAAGATTTCGGTATTTGTTTCGTTCAAATGATCCAACTAATTAACTTCTTATATTTTCTCTGTTTTTTTTTTTGTTTAATAGTTGATATTCCTAAGGTTTAATATTTTGGTCAAGCTATTCTTTTTAATTTTGTTAGAGTCAATTGCTATTTCATTATATGTTGTTTAATAATAAAATACGGTACTGTGCTGTATTTGATGATGACATCTTTTTATAGTTGGTAGTTTATCTGGTGTTATTTGTATATATTTATATATCTTTTTGGGCGAACTGTTGATTTAGTTGTCCCTTCATGTGTTTGACTCTTGGTGACATAGTTGACAGAAAGATTGATATTCTTTTTAGAAAAATTTATCAAAATGCACGACTTATTTTACAATATTTTTAAATATTCCCTATCAAATATAAAAATTTTCAAAATCCCACTTTTCATATTTTCGCTCCACACATTCGATACACTCCTTCCTCCTCCGCCACAAACCCTTTTTTACTACTAAATCAAGCTAAACGTTATTCGGTAATTTTCAACTTCTCTCCAATCTCAACTAGTATTTTCTCCCTCTATTATTTCAAATTTGAAAACGAAGGTAGGTCATCCTCCCCATTCCAATTTCATATGATTTCTTTTGAAATTCACTGACATTTTTTTTCAACTTTCATATATTGATACACATGGATCCTCCATCCTTTAGCATTGGGCTCACTCAGTTAGAGGTTGAACAAACTATTCGAGGTGGTGTGTATGACTCTGACAACAAATATTTTCAGGAAAATAGATCTAAACACACTCATGATCTTATGGACATGAAGAAGAAGGGAGAAATCAAATCGAACAAGGACAAAACTTCAAGCTCAAAAACTCCAGATCCAACAATCTCAAAAAAGTGCATGAAGAAAGCCCAAACAGTAATTAATCGATCATCTTTGCCTAAGATTCATTTTTCCAAACACATTACATAACAGTGATTCCAAAAATTTGTGTTGATTCTTGTATATTTTTATTTTTTATGAGCTTTTTATGGTGATTCATTTATACACAAAACTGAGTAATCGTTGTGGGTGATTCATTATAATCGTATCGTTTGAATACAGTGTTCCACTAAGATCATTTTCTTTGTTATTTGTTGATGAATCAGTGGGTGTATCAAACAAGATGATACACCATGCAATGAATCATCATAATTGTTTGATTCTTTGAGACATAAAACTGACTTGCTGATTCATTGGGTACGTCTGAGTTGACTTTGGTAATTCATTAGGACAGTATTTTGGCTGTTATTTGTGATGATTCACTGGTACAGTTATTTTTTTTTTATATTTGTGAGTTTTTTAAACTAATTTTTATGGTGATTGATTAGACATACTGATTCATTGGGACATAAAGCTTAGTCATTGTGAGGGTTCAATAAAGTGACTAATTTGGAATAAATTCTGACTGTTACATGTTTGATGATTCATTGTGTGTATCAAAAGGTGATACACTATGCAATGATTAATATTAATTTGATGAATCATTGATGATTCATTTTGTGTTGTTAACTTATTTTTTATGGTGATTCATTACATATGTTGATTCATGTGGACATAAAAGCTCAGTCATGTGTGGATTGAATAAAATGATTAATGAGGATAATTTCTGACTGTTACATGTTGGGTGTATCAAACAAAGTTGTTAAACTATGCAATGATTCATATTAAATTGATCATTCATTGATGATTCTTGTTAATTCGATGATTCATTGTGAATTGTTAACTAATTTTAGGTCATTCATTAAACATGCTGAGTTGTAAACTAATTTTCATACATAATTCTTGTTTTGCAGGGTTTTAATTATAAGACCAAACAAATTCTATCTCATCCTTGCGGTTTGGTGCAGTATACACACATAACTTTGCAGAAAACATAAAAGCACCACTAGGAGATGAATGGACCAAGGTTTTTAAAGAAACAATCTTTGGACCTTACCTTGAAATTCCACAATGCAATTGACAAGGAAAAATCACAAAATGCGTACTGGATCTTGAGCTGAACCAAAACAACCCAAATGAATTTCATGTTCAACACATCCAGGGTAACGTTCTCCGATTTTCTATAAGAGAATTTGCGATTGTTATTGAGTTGAGATGCATTGACAATATGGTCGATTTTCAATACCCCAATGACACCTCTAGTAGGTTAATGTTAAAATATTTTCCTGGTGCATTCTTAGGTGTCAACAAAGGTTGTCTAGCACAACGCTTTATGATGGGTGAATAGGATAACAAAGAGGATGCTATTCAGATGACCATCCTATACTTTTTACATTGCTTTATTTTTTCTCAACTTGATGATACGTTAGTATCGGCATGTGATTTTTAAATGGTGGAAGATGACTATTATGAATAATTTTCATGGGGTCAAGTTGCATTTACCAAATTCAGGATAAGTTTTCACCAAGAATTCACAACAATAGAGCAGATGTACCAATTAAGTGGCATGCCATACGCGTTAAATCTATGGATGTATGAATGCGCATCACAAGTTAATTCTGATATTGCTGTCAAGAATGGAAATAATATTTCAAGATTTTAAACTGGACAATGGTTGCAAAGAAGTCAAAATTTGACAGTTTCCTGTCTAGTATGTCTAATGAGGCATTTTTTGTTACTTTTTGTATAAAATATCTTTTACAACATGTTAGTGTTGTTCATAGATTGTCTTTGCATCAGATTAGTTGAATATTTTAGCATCAACATCAGACAACACATTAGATTCAATTGAATCAGACTTCATGATTCATAAATATATTGTTCATTCAAAATTCATGATTCCTATAAAGCATTCACCATGAATATATATGAATCTAAATACATGATACATATAAAGCTTTCAACAAGCAGTTGTTATATAGTAATGATACACATGGTGTTTTTGCATCAAAATAAATGATACACATAGAATTTATTGAATCAAACACATGATTCATAGTATCATGATACATCAGGCAACATGATAAATTATTGTATCAATGTCTATGTAGTATTTATTAAATAATTTATGTATTTTTATTTTTTTAGCATAAGTGTACAAACATTGTGCCTACACATGATGAACTTGCTGTATTTGACCTGCCTGGAGTTGAATACATACCTGATTGTGAAACATTACCTTCAAGTAGTCAACCCAAATCATAGAATCTTCAGAGTTTGAGGACTTTACTTCTGAAATCCCAAATCATTTAATAAGAAAGTCCAAGCGTGTTGGTGGTACATCTTCTTCACTACCTCCGAAAAAAATAAGGAATACTAGCAATAAAAATCCAACTCTAGTACAAGTTGTTCCTGAAAAAGTCAATAATCCTTCAAAAAAGGAGTCTGCCCCCATTCCAAAGCCAGTGAAAAGAACTTCAAAAAAATTGGTTGTAGGTCCTTCCATTCATCCTGAACATCCATCTGCTCCAAAGGAAAAAATGAACACAACAATTATCAGGGAAATCAAAAAATATTTAAGAAAATATGTAAATTTTTCTAAACTTTTTTATATATCTATTTTCATATATATTTTATCATGAACCATATAAGTAATTTTTTATTTTTTCGACAAGATTGACCAGAAATTCAATCATCTAGAAGAAAAAATTGACTCAAATCATACTGCATTGTTGAATGCAATTTCTCAGGGTATTCACCCATACCTGAAGGTATGTTTTCTTATTTAACAATACATTATATACAATGCTTGACTTAATTGATGGTTCTACATTATAGACCACGGATCGTGCTGACCCCTCAACTCATAACCAAGGGGGTGAGTGTGGTCAATCCCCTTATATTAATGAATATTTTAGGGATGATCACACACTAGAACCACCCAAAGCACCCCCAATTATTGATGTGACCATGACTGATCTCAATGTTGTTGACACTGAGACAGTTGCCGACACAGGTGATGCCAGAGAATCTATTGAGGTGTCTACTGTTATAATCTTTAAATATTTTGATATGCTTTGTTAAGTAAAATTTCTAGTGTTACTTATATTTTGAATGATTGTAGGTTGATGATGACACATCCAATATTCAACAACCAAAGGAACATGTAACACTAAATGCTCTCCAGATAGAACATGTCATTGTAAGTTATTTTTCCTCTTATGTTTCACATGATTCATTATATCTTTTTTCACAATGATACATGTTAAATCATGTCTTATAATCATTGATGGATCATGTTTAATTATTTTTTTGAAATAATAGATGATTCATTCATATTTTTAATGAATCAAAATAGTATACTGGTGTATCAAGTTTTAAGATACACTACAATGTGCTTCCTTCATTTTTAGGTCATAATGAATCATGTTAAATCAATAGAGCATGTACCAGTGTTATTTAATGAATCTTTTTATAAGTCTTTCTGTTGGTGATACTCTGATTCTCAACAATCACTACATGAATCAATCTGTATTCTTTAATTTTAGGTTGATGATACACCAATTATTCTACAACCAACTGAGGATCTAACACCACCTCCCCATACAATACATGATTCTATCCAGATAACCATCTATAATTATTTTTGAGCATCATAAATAATTATTAGTTATAATAAATGTATCACTCATTCCATATAACTAATATATCACTCTTTGCACTATAGGATGTAGAAGCCATAATTCATACAACAATAACTTCACCAACCTCAATTGGTGATGTACCAGGACCAACTGAAGTGTAACAATCCAATTTTTTTTTAACCTTGTAAAGTTGACTAAGACCTGATTTAAACCTATCAAGGTTAGTTAATGAGCTTCATGAGTCCCTCTTGGATGACCGTATTCAAAGAAAATCGCATTGGTTAAGTTTTGCTTTACATCTTGTGGGAGTACTGATTTTAAATGGTCATATCTATTAACACAGGTAGAACTGAGAGGACCATGACCTATCAAATTAAAGAACTTTGAGTTATATTTACAACTCACTTAGTTTCACTTGATTCGGAGTTTGGATGAAGAAGTTATGGTCTTTTTGGTGAGATTGCCTGCACAGGGATCCATTTCTGGAATTTGGTTAAGGCACTGCCTACACAGGGATCCATTTCTGGAATTTGGTTAAGGCACTGCCTCATAGAGGCCTTCACGGATCGTGTGCCACTAAATGGTCTGTGAAGTGGTCTGTGTGACCTATCACGAGGTGTGTTAAGGTGTTTCAGGATGACCTTGACCTAAGGATTGGTTCTATGTATAAGGTTAATTTTCTAGAAATTGTGTCAGCGAGAAAGTGGGGTTCACGAACCGTGTGAGGCTTCAAGCCTCGTGAACCAGTCCGTGTGAAGGTTTTAGCCAAGGATTTGGACCAAGTGAGTTTTTATGGACCAGTTCATGGTCCGAGTGAAGCCTCACAGACCGTGAAGTCTGTCGTATGGTTGCGGGAGCAAAACTTTTCTAAGTATGGAATCTCTTATGGACTGTTGGAAGAGTCAACTTTAACTAGTCATATCTCTTAGCACAAAATGAACTGGGTGTCCCATTACATATCAAATAGAATCTATTTGAATTAGTTTTCTAAAAAAATAGTTTTACTCAATTCCGAGTTTGAAGTAAAAAGTTCAATGAGCCTCACGACCCGTGAAACCATCTATGAGAGCTATGGGTTAAACTTCCTGGTCACATTTTATTGAGGTATTTTTGATAATGTAATCCATTACCAAGGTCTTTTATGACCTTTAAACCTATCCTAAGCCCCCAAATCAGATTTTAATCATTTACTCACTCTCATTCCTCATTCAAACTCTCAAATTCAAATCCTAAAATACTCTCTACTAGTCTTGAGGTTGAAGATTCAATTGGGGATTTAAGGAGGACTTTCTTCTTCTCAATTTAATTTCTTATTCATTGTTCTTGGTTATCTAAGGTATGTGGGATTGATTCATGGTTCACATTCCAACTATGAAGACCCAAAACTCCTCTTCTTCAATTTCTATGAAATTTAAGCTTACTTTGCAAATGGGTCTTTAAGTTTATTATTGTTTTGATTAAATTGAAGTATGAGCTGTATTTAATTATTTATTTTAAAGTGAATTAAGCCCTAATTTGTTGAATTTCATTGATTTTATGAGGATTTAATTATGCATGTCCCTTCAAGCTTTAATCTATGCATGGGTAATGTTAAATTGAGTTTTAATTGTTGATTTAACTTTGAATTTCGTATGAATTTTTCTTATTATGAATTATAATTTCCCATTCTATTCATCTCATCATTCATGACATGTGCATACATGAAACTTGATTTTGATGAAACTCTTGATATGAGCTTAGTTCCCACCTTGACTTGATTTTGGTAAGACATGAGATATGACTAGAATGTGATCACATCTTGTCTTGATTTGGCTCTATGAGTATATTGAGTATTTACACCATATTGTACTTGCCTTGAATGAGCTACTCCAATGCATTGACCCTTGAACTTTATACTTGAACTCTTGTTTGACTTTTTAGCCTAATTATGGAAAAACTTGAATTACGATTTAGCTCTTTAGCCAACCTTGCAGTGCATTGATGTAAAGTATTGGACCTCCATTTTGAAATATTGTATATGTATATGTATTCCCATGGGTTGTGATTTAGTACCGAGGGATTGGAGTCGGGGAGGACTATCTTCAAAGGTCCATACTCCTTTCCGTCAAACCATGTGCCAATATGGGTATGCTCCCTTCTTGGGATTGATTTGTTTTCCCTTTTTAGGGTGACTTGGGATCTACCTGGAAAGTAGTCCAATTTCAAAAAGTAGCTCGCTTGGTCTCCCTTGTTGTCGGTTGAGGGCACATCCCTGCTATGAATATGGAACTATCGCATTCATGCATCATGGATTTCATGGCATATTGACATAATATCTTCCCTTGTTTATATATTTCTTTCTATATATGTGCCCTTGCCATCTAACATCGATTTTACAAGATTTCATGTTCATATGCATTGCATGCCCGCATGCTTAGTACATTATATGTACTAACCCATACTCTTCATCTACATGATCTAACCATGTAGGAACCGAGGACGACACCTATCCATCTTTGGACGTGTAGCTTGGTGATCTTGGATTCTGCTTGTGGTGAGCCCTTTATTCCAAGGGCAAGATCCACCTTCCTCTACCTTATGTTATGTCATTCCTTTTCTATCTTATGACTTGAGGGTGAGTCGGGGACATGTCGTGATCCCCGTCATATCTTATATAGAGGCATTATTGGACATATCAAATTCTATTGTATGTCATATTATATGTTTGTATGAGATGCTTCGGCTTTATTATGCTTATGTCCTTGTGATATGTTTTAATGAGATTGCGCCTATGTGGAAAGTCCTAAGTCCCTCCTTGCCCCCATAGCTTGAGTCATACTTATCCGCCCCTTAGAACGTACTGGTTATGTGCTACGTGATTCATGCAAATATCTTTCCCGATGATATCCCCATAGCCTGAGTCCAAAGTACCGTTATCCCTTAGAATTATGTGCTATTTGTTATATTACGCGCTTTCGAACCAATGATGTGTAAATGGATGCTAAGATGACTTGATTGAGGGCTCTTAGATTCTCATTCACCATGTCACGTCTAGGCCCTACTCTTGGGTTGTAACATGAAGAACCAAAAACAACAAAAGATGATCCATCTAGAGTGCAAGACAATCCAAGAAAGAATGATGAAATAATACACTTCTTTACTCAATATACTTTTTTTTACCATTAGAACTTATTTTATTACAACTAAACTTACATCGACAGGATTCCACTACATCAGCTTTCATTTCATCTGGAACTGAGGTTGAAGTAGCCAAAATTATGTCCCATTTTCACACTCCAGTGGATGTCAAACCTTTGAACGTTGTTACTCAGGAAGAATGTGAGGATATTATAGGGTAAGGATCCGGTCAAGTAACATAGTGTCAAGTAATGTTCAATGGCCTTGTAGATGCATGTCATGCGTATCATAAATCAATCTATGGTTGTGATCCATTTAGATTTATATACTCATCAAAATAATTAAAAATAACAAATTCATTAATAGTAGCCATTAACTTTTTAAATATGCAACCTAATGTACTGTTATTTAGACTATCATACTTCTTCCTCTCGCTCTATTATTCTTGATGTTTTGAATGGTGAATTCAATTGCGCTAGGCTTCTTTGAATTGTAAAAAACAAAAGGTGCCTCATAAGATAAAGCATAAATCTAAGGGCAAATAGAAAGTAATTTATGTCTACTATCATACTTCGTATTCTCACTTTAAATATCTTCTTATACTTATAAAAGTGAATTCACTTGAGATAGATGTATTTGAATTGTGAAGCACAAAAGGTGTCGTATAATTGGGACAAATTATAATTGAGGCATAAATCTAAGGCCAAAATAGAATGTAATCTGAGTACAGTAAAAAAAAAGAAGCAGTGTCTATACATGAGGCAAAGCTTGAAACAAATCAAAGGTGTGGAAGAAAGTGGTAAAGTAATAAGCTTGAATGCAAATTATGAGTTAAATCATCACGCACAGTACCTTGTTTCAGATCTTAGAGGCAACACTACAGTGTTACATAAAACAAAGCAGACCCGTCCATAAGATGTGGTTAATGCTCTATATGAGTAACTGCTGGTGTAGGAGGGAATTGAAGGCCACACCTCATATGTTGCTGCAAATGTTTTTGTTTCAATGGAAGAATGAGTACCACAATTGTTGTATTTAATAAAGAGAACGCAATTGTTGTATTTAAAGAGGAAAAGTTGAGGAGTTGCATAGTTTGATGCAGAGACTACGTGGAGGGATGCGACTATGCTGAAGATGAGAGGCGGCAGGCGTAACGCTTCGCGCAAGAAAAGATGTTGGTAATGCATAGGAGTTTTAGTTAGGGGTTTATCTTAAGTTAGGGTTATTTAGGGGTTTTTGTTTATTAGGGGTATTTAGGTAATTTGACATTTAAATTAGCAAGTTAATGCTTTTAAGGTAGTATATATAGATTTGGAGACAAATATTGTCGAATCTTTGATTCCAATAAGCAGGAAATTTTACAATTTAAAATGAGAAGTAAAAATTTCTTATTTAATCCAACAGAAGATGTACACAAGCCTTGCAAGACAAAGGATGAATTATCAAATTTATTGATGAGGTCAATTTCAGATGAGATTGCAATCTACAATTCCTGGTCCAAGGAGAAGTGTTGAAGATATGTCTCAGGATATTATAGAATTCAAATAATTAGCTACATTTTCTTTAAAAGATTTCTTTTACAGAAATTCAATAGCTAAGTTTTATGATTTTTAAATTATTTTATTTTATTAGAGTTCTATGTGGCTTGACTTTAGGTATTGATTTTTTTTTTGTTTTTATTTGAATTTTATTGATAAATTTAGTAACATTTTTTTCTATTTTCAGTTAGAAATTATAGCTATAAATATATTTCTGGGATTTATTAATAAAATAGTTTCCTTCGACAACACTGCGGTATTTTTTCTCTCAAAGTCTTTTTCAGTTATTTTCTTATTTTTTTTGTTAAAAAACCAACACGACCCTTCCCCAAAAGGGTGGGTCTCGCATAGCGAGGCCCTGGTTGCTATAGTGGGCTAGGGATCGCTATAGCGAATCGTTGCCCCCTGCACAGGTGTTGTTATAGCGATGCCCTGGTCGCTATAATGAGCCCAGGGTCACTATAACAACGACACCAGGTATCAACTGAGATAGCTGATTTTTTTTTCCAACTTCTAATTTGATTTTTTGTTTCAAAGATAGTGGTGGAGATCTGAGATATGCACAAACAAGAGGTATTGAAATAGCTATAAACATTGAAGCAGAGGCTAGAGCAATACAAATTGCGCTGAAGTTTGATGTAGTAATGGAATGACATGGTTTAGTGATAGAAACTGATTCAATAACACTATAGAATATCATACACAGGAGTTGGAGAATTCCATGGAAAATAGTGGAGATAGTGAAAGATATCATCAGAGAAATGTATCTTCAAAAAATAATTCAGGTGTTTTTCAAATTCCTTATCTATTCAAGCTACTAGTCACACAAGAATGCAAGAATTCAGGTGTTTTTCAAATTCCATCAACAACAAAAATATGTATATAAATACAGACAAAGCACAGAAACAAGGATCATATATCATATCATCATATATTCATATATCATATATCATCATAATTCATATATCATATATATATATATATATATATATATATATATAACTAAAAGTGGGAAGATCCTAACTTCAAAGTTGGATTACCATTTTTTACCCTTAAACTAAATTAAATACAATACCTAATTAATAAATTAAATATTAAATAATTATAATGCAATCATGATATTTATGTACTAAATGTGCATGGGTAATGAAGAGTCTAAGTTAACTTCCAATTTTAATTTGTAATAAGTAGGGGTAATGAAGATTTTATGAAAGACACTCACCAACAACATTAGATATATCTATACTACCTTAAAAACATCAATTTCAAAAAATAAAAGTTAAATTATGTAAATACCCTTCACTTAAAAATAATTCCTAAATTACATCAATACCCTTCACTTAAAAAAAAGCCCTAATAGACGCGCCACTTCCATCTCCTCCAAACTCAACAGTCGCGCACTTTCCCTTACAAACATAGATCGCTACCTCCCGTTAAAAATCCAACTACTGCAGAAAGCGCATAGGTCTGTCCAGATTCTTCTTCTTCTTTTTGTGTTGTTCTCCGTACCAGTATTTTTCCTCCTCTGGCAAAAACACACTAC
>JBCEWC010016728.1:0-12936 GCA_038996855.1 Solanum aculeatissimum
ATAATTACTATGATAATAAAACAAAATAAATTGGACAAAAGGGAATGATAACAACAGTGATTCAGACAAATCAAAACGATTAACCCAATCATCTATCTTAACAAACGAATACATACATAATAAACTTAAAATAAATAATAATGTAATAAAATATAGTCAAATCAAGATCTAGATCTAAAAATCAATTCAAATAACATATTTCAAATATCAACTTTCATAGCAAATGACAAAATAAGAGAGAATAGAAATGGAAAAATATTGTTACTTGGTTGTCCTTGATGTTGTGTTGGTTGTTCTTCATTGTTGTTGACCGTGCTCACTGGGCGAAGGGACTGGCGGAGAAGCTCAAGGTTGCTGTTGGAGTGGTTGTTGGCACGGCGGTTCGCTGCTGGCGGTTTGTTGGTAGCAGGGGGTCGGGTTTTGGGGGTTGTGAGAGATTTTAGGGGGTGAGGAGATGCTGGAAAATGGAGAAAGAGGGGTGTGTATATTAAATGGGAAAGTGGGGAGAGGGGCCCACGGGTGAGTGGAGTGTGGGGGCGAGGGGCCCGCGGTTGTTGGGGTTTGAAAAATTATCGGGGAGCGGGGAGCAAAATGATGAGGAAAAGGGAAAAAGAAATGGGGTTGGGGCCGGATTTGTTTTGGTTGAATCATTAAAAATCGAAGAAGCTCGATGATTAATTTATGTCGTGAAAGGTAAAAATTGGGTGTCAAACACAGCCAATCTCTAGATTAGGGCTCTTGCAAACTACGATACCAGGATCTACAACTGTAAAACTTCCTAAGGGTTATAGTCAGGATTTTGTAGGGCCTGGGCCTAATACTTACCCGAACCAATCGATATTATAAGGGAAAGGGTAATATTATTTCTTGCCAAATTTTCAAAACATACCTAACCCTTCCCCTTCCCCATAATTTCCTATCACCGTTTCGTCACCAAACATAAATTATGGCCAATTTTCTAGCGAGATACCAGTGACCAGGGTTTCACCCTTTCTAGCTTCCTCCTTCAATCTCTTTACTTTTGGGCAAATTTTGGTGAGTTTAACTCTAATTCCTAAATTTAATCTGGAAATTGCTTCAATAGTTTGAATTATTATTGGGAATGGTAATTCAAAATTTGTGTGACAAAATAGGTGTGCCTATGTATGTAATGTTTGCTTGAATTTGATTAATTCATCGCCATTGAATTAAACCATGTAATGCCAGAAAGTCTTTTTGAAAGTGTCTATGTTGTGTTTGTATGCTTGGTTTAAAATCACATAGTCACATGTAATCAAAACTATAATCAAATTATTTGCTTGAATTGGCATATAATTATGCACGTTTAAATTTATCAAAAGGTGGTTGAAATGTGTCTAAAGCTGCATAATTGATAATTGTCAGGGTAGTTTAATATTCATACAAGAGGGGTATTAGGGTACTTGTTAGAATTGTCTGAGTGCATGAAATTTTTGCCTCAATGCTAAGTATAATTATTGTGGTCTGTTGATAATTTCGTCTGATGAACTTAGGAAACCCAAGTAGCTGAAATCATCATAATACGAGGGTATTTTATGACCTGTGGACTAATCTACGAGTCGCAGTTGCCCCTCGTAAGTGAAACTAGTAGCTGGACATTTCTGAGATTCTGTCAGATGAAACTTTTTATGTGTCGTGGTTTAGTCTACGACCCATAGATAGGTTTCGTAGGGTGATGCATGTAATGTGTTAAGTCTGGAACCATATCTATGACTTAGTCTACAACTCGTAGTTGTTCTATGATCCATATCTAGTCTCATAGGTGCAGTTTTAGTACCTTGGGTTGTTGTATCCTACCACCTACGAAGTCCTTCTACATCCCATAGTCTGTACCTACGGCTTATAGATGAGCCTTTGTAGGTTCTGCTGCCATTTATTTTTTTGTAACATTTTGTATTTCTTTCCCGTACTAGTGTACTCATGGGTTTTCATAACATGTGCTTTCAGGGACTATGGCTCCAAAACCCAGATGGGATAAGATACGAGCCATGAAAGACCGTTTGCGAGATGAGTCAATTGAGTCTGAGGCTAGTGGCTTAGTGGAGGAGCTTGACGTCCGCCCAGATGAGGGCGTCGAGCTTCAACAGACCCGAGAAACCACCAGATATACAGTGTCGGCCCACACTTTGGCCATAGTTGCTCAGCCTCCCCATTCTGACGAGGATGGTGACAGACACAATAACTTTATCCAGATGACCTCCACTGAAGAAGGGTCAGGGTCTAGAGCAGGAGAGAGAGATGGCTCTAGTATAGAAGAGTAGTTTGGGTTTGATACTAAAGATTCCACCCCCGCAGCACCATCATCCTCAGATGCCTTGACCAGTAGATTGTGTGTGCCCAGGATGCAATGGGTGTACCGATAGGATATATAACACGATAAATGGGGTCACCAAGATTGCACCATTTTTGAGGAACACTGACTTATTACTACTAGGCTTGATAGTATCCTAGGGCTTCAAGATACCATGTCCCGATACAGGTTGGAGTGGATAGCAGATCCGTCGAAGAAGTACTCCCTGACGATGGTTAGAGAGTTCTACTCATCATATACTGCCACTATTGCTCGCTCGACCCCGAAAAGAAAGGGGTACCTGATAAGTAATGAAAATATGAATTTTATGACACTTAATACATAGGATTATTGTGAGTGCTTAAGCGTGTGTGTTAGTTTGATACGTGTTTTATGTTTGTTTTGAAGGAAAAGGAGAATTTCATGGAATTATGGACGCTGGACTGATTTGAAGCTAAATTGGCTAAATTGTAGAAGAACATTACTGGTGGATAATCTAGACACAATATATGATACATTTATGTGGCTGGAAAGCAAAGAAAAATGTCAACAAAGTAGCTACAAAGTTTAAAACACAAACGTTGCAAGCTATCTCAAAAAATGATCAAAGATGCGTTATTAATGTTATGTTGGGAAGTTGTTACTACCCATGATGATTATTTCAACTCATGTGAAGGTGCAAAGGGATGGTGAATCAACATGGATATTGATAAAGGGTGTTGGAGGTAAGAAGGAAAAACAAAATTCCATGCAATCACACGGGGCATGTTCACGACCTATGGTGCTCATGATGGTCCATGAGACTGCTTCGTCCAGGAGAGAGGCTAAGGTAAGTCATCATAAGTCCACTCCAAGAGACCTTGCATGACTCGTGGTGCACTCCACAAGACGTGAAGGTACTTGTGGAAAGCACCAGGGCTGCTACACAGTGAAGCTTGCGAAGGCAATTACAAAGGCAACCCTTCACGACTTGTCTAAGCCTTCACGAATTGTGAAGGTGTACATGATGAGGGGATGATGTTGGAAAAAGTTTTCACCAAGGGATACACCATACAAGGGAATGAAGGATCATCAAAAGGAATACAAGTCATGGTATGGTCTGTGAAAGATTAAGCATCTGGAAATCCCATGCGTGAGGACACCATTCTTAGTCCAATTCAGATTTCATTTTCCTACTCATTTTAGAATAAGTTTAGTTAATATAAATAGAACCTAGGGTTATTTATTAATGAATGATTATTCCCCACGACTTGGGGGATGCTATAAACATAATGAAATCATACTTTTTCTAGATTTTCTCTTAAACAATGTGGCTAGAAAGTGAGAACAAAAACAAGAATTTTAGTTGTGGTTTTGGTTATCGTTTGAAGTGTGAATCAAGTTTTTGTCTCTCATTTCTTCTTGTGACTTTGAGAATTGATCTATCCTTCATTGTAAGTGAATTAACTATGAGTTATAATATGATTCTTATTCAAGATCTTTCAAGTTCAATAATACAGACCCACAACTAGGGTTGTGGGAACCATGACGTCTTAGTGAAATAGGCAAGCGTAGGATTTTATTGGGACTTGTATTGCATATATTGTGATTTACTTTGCTTAAAAATCTTTCCTGATGAGTTTACACATTGAGAGCTTTCCCGTATTCGTTAGTTGTATGGGAGGCATTTAATGATTAGGAAAAGGAATTTACAATAGGAGATAGAACTAATCAATCCAAGTTTGAGTCACTTGAACCCGAGAGGGGATGGTGTACTTAGGCTTGGGAAATAGCTTGTATCTAAAGAATTTGAGACCAAGAGGTGATAGTTCTCTGAAATCAAAAGCGAGGGTTAGTATTGAAAAAATTCTGAGACTGAGAGGATATGAATGACCTACTTCTAGGAAGGATCGGGAGGTGACCTAGAGGTTACCCAACTCGCTAGATTTTGCATGCAATATAACGAATGATAAACTCGATGTTAAATGCTTACTAGTTATACGTCATAGGAACTGTAACCCTAGTCATCATCAAACTGTCTAAGACTTAGTTTATTTCACATTTGTACTCATAGTTAGGAGCTTAAATCAAAACCACCCATTTTTACTTTTTTGCATTTGTTTGTTTTCTGGAAGTAGAACCTACGATCGAATTATAATAACTAGTAGAGTTGTTTCAACCTATTCCCTGTGGGATCGACTCCGACTCTAAGTTGGATAAATAGATTGCCAACGTTCATTCATATTTCTATAAGGAAGTATGTTTGAATGTTATAGAAAATGGTGTCATTGTCAGGGAATACGACTTTGAAATAATCTACTAGCTTTCTATTTTTAGTTATAGTTCTATTTCCTTATTTTACTTTTTATTTTTGTTATTTTTAGTAGGGAATAGGTAGTGTATAGAAGCCACCCAAAGTATGGGTGCAATATTCATTCCCTATGACCCTTAGCTGCAAAGATTAATTAGGAGGATGAACACACAAGATCATGAAGCGCAGAGGTAGAGAGAGTTGGCTTTGAATCCTGATAATAGGGGTAATGAAGACCTACGTATGAATGATCTAAATGATGATGGGGTGGCAGGACCACCTCTACAATAGCAACCTACACCTAGGCCACTTGACCCTCAACATCCATAAGCAATGTATGATGATGATGATGGTGTTGGGGGTTACAGGGGCAATAGTCCTCCCCACTTTGCCCGTAGGTGTCAAATTTACCATCACTAGCACTATGCTTCATATGCTCACCTTGAAGGGATTATTCAGTGGAGTTGCAATGTAGGATGTAAATCAGCATATCATGAACTTTGTGGCTACATGCTAGTCTTTCAAGATTCCAGATGTCAGTCAGTAAAATATCCATTTGAGATTGTTCTCATTGTCTCTGACTGGTTGGGCAACAAAGTGACTGAATGAACTCCCTCATGATTCCATACACACCTGGAGAGAGTTGAAAGAGGCTTTCTTGGAATGATTTTTCCCTGCGTCAAGCAAGCTGAAAATCAAAGATGAGATTGTGGCCCACTAGCAGCTGCAGACTGAAACACTATATGAGACATGGGAGTGATTCAGGTAGAAGCTCAAACAATGTCCCAACAACAATCTCACAGATGATCACTTGAAAGAGGTCTTCTACAGGTCCTGCAACTTTGTGACCATGCTAATAGTTGATGCAGCATGTGGAGGATCATATATGGCCAGGACATTCCCATACATCATTGTGATTTTGGATCAAGTGGCGAAGAACAACAGGGTTTGGTACATTAGATATGGGGACTATTTAGGGTTCATTTTTTAGATGATTACTGAGCAAAGGAAGAAAGAGGAAGAGGGGGACCAAGATATGGTGCACATGCAAACGTAGATTGACTTGCTGACTAAGAGGTTGTTGGGTGGAGAATTAGAAAAAGTTAAAGATGCAAACACCTTTTCCAGGTATGATGAGCCAGAATTCAACTTTCATGAGGATGCCAAGTTCATGAACAATCAAGGGGGTTTCCGGACTTACAACTTCAGAAACCAAGGTTGGAACTATCAATGAGATGGATACTATGATAGAGGAGACAATTGTGATCAAGAAAATTGGTGGGAAAGAGACAATTATAGAAATGATCGAAATGGTTTATATGTACATCCCAAAAATAGAGATAAGGCTAGAATTTTGTCAAACAACTCTCAATTTGAGGAGATGGTGAACAAAAGTGCTTGAGAAAGTTGATTCGACTAAAGCTGAAGTCAAAGAGTTGAAGAGTGATGTGTCAAGAATGAATCAGGTGGTTGAGTCACACTCAACCTCAATCAAGCACTTAGAAGAGCAAATGGACCAGCTTTCAGCAGCAATGAATCAAAGGAAGAATGGTGCACTAACTAGTGACATTGCTACAAATCCTTGGACTTATAATTGATTGCAACATTGGGTATGTCGTGCCACGATGATAAATCAGGGATTGCATGAGAGGCAACCCATGATGTACTTGATGAAGTCTGAGTATTTAGGTACACTACTACTGACGCCTAGGGCATCACAAGTATGATCATTTCTTTTGTTTTATACTCTGGTTTGACATGTATTGGGGACAATGCATATAATTTTGGTGGGGAGTAGGGAATCTTGAACCCTGAGGAGTTTTTCTTGCCATGTTTCTTTTCTCTAAAGGTGTACTATCTAGTAGAACTGGTATGTTTAGGTTGTTTTATTTGTGTAATAAAGTGTGTATAGGAGTCTATAGTAACCTATAATATTTTGTGAAAAATGCACCAATTTGTTTATCAAAATGCTTGTATGTGCATGCATTCCATCTTGACTAACTTATGTGGTCCTTGTAAAGTATTGTGTATATTATCTAGTTGGCATCTTGATGGATGAAGGATGACTTTGTTAGTTAGTACTTAATAGGGTAGGATATATGCCATGTGCTTATGAGCTTATTTGCTTAATTCGATTGGTGCATTTGTAAGCTAGAACTTTCCTGGTTAGTCCCACTAAAATAATTGAATAATTGGATTAGGATAGGATCTTAGGACCTTTTTATTGTGAAGTCATGATGTGCTGTCCAAATACAAAACTTTTGATGCTAAAAACTTGGAATTTTGTGTGTTCTCAAAGCGATATTTGTGGGTTTGATGTGTTTTTATATTTACTTTGTAGGAATATAGAGTTGGCATGATTTTGGGTTGAAGTCTGTAGATTTGCAGCTTTTTGGTGAAGTATGAGACACCCTAGGGGTTGTGGATTCTTCCATAAGTTGTAGAGTGGTGTCGTGAACAAGATCCAGTGAAAGACCCATTTTAAGATAGTTAGTCCATGAATATGCAGATGAATCATAGAAAGTTATATGAGCCATGAATTGGAATTCATGTCTTGAGGATCAAAATTTGAGGAGTTTCAGAAACGTGCTCACACAAAATCCTATACGGGTTGTATGTCTGAATATGACCCATAGGAAGGTCTTGTGGAAGTGATGGCTAGTTTTGAAGGATGAAGTCTACGAAGCCCTGGTACGGGTCGTAAAACATTATATGACCTGTAACCCTTTCTGTAAAGCCTTCCGACTTAGTTTTTCTATTTCATTTTAGATTTAGATTTTAGTTAGTATAAATAGGTTTTTAGGTTTCTTTTATGCAAAGAGAGAGAGAGAGAATGACAAAATTATTTAGAAACACTTGGAGATCTTCTAGTTTTGTGAATTTTTACATCGTGATTTCTTGTGAAGAGCTTTGGATTTCTTGTTCTTAATTTTATCACTTTAAGTGATTTAATTATGCTATTGGTTAACATGATCTCATTATCTATAACGACTGTGAATAGCTAAATCTACAACTAGAATTGTGGGAACTATATCAAACTAACATGGTAAAAATTCAGATAATCTATAATCATTGGAAAACGCACATGCATGTATTAATTATTTCCTTCGCTATGAATATTTTTTAATAGATGGCCAACATTAGAACCTGCCCCTATTTTTATCGACTGGATCAAGGTGGTAGGGAATGGGAAAAGGGAGTAGGTAACAAGATTCGAAGCCCAATTTCTTGTCTAATCAACCGAACCAGATTAAGGGGAGGTTGTACTGGAACTATAGGTAAGGGTTAGTAATGTCATACTGTGGGGATAAATCAAATCATGTAGTGAAATTTGCCTCTCACCTGGAACAAAGGATTTGGTGAACTTAACTTACCGTTTTGTATGCTACTCACTGAAAAAGGTTACAATTATCTGGATATACCAAGTTAGGAAATCATGGGGAGCACAATACCATAGTTACTTCTTTACAAATATCACAACACACACT
Source organism: Solanum aculeatissimum (assembly GCA_038996855.1). Lineage (NCBI taxonomy): Eukaryota > Viridiplantae > Streptophyta > Magnoliopsida > Solanales > Solanaceae > Solanum > Solanum aculeatissimum. Next base: position 8,087 of record JBCEWC010016728.1, read on the forward strand.
TCTAGTTTAGATTTATTTACTGCAATTACAAAACTCCCCCTTTTGGGAGATAAGTAGGTTAATTCACTCAACTTTTTGGAAATTACTTTGAGTCTACCATATTCTTTGTGGGATCGACCCTAACCTTGTCTTGGTTATATACCTTGACAACAACCTCTTATACCTTTAAAAAAGAGGTGTAGCTTGGGCGATATCAAGTATTTTGGCGCCATTGTTGTGGAATACGGCTTAGACTGGTTTAATTTGAGCAATTCAGGAATTAAATCTTATTTTACATTTTTTATTGTTTTTTATTTTAGTATATAGGTGTAGTGTATGCACAACACTCATAGTTGAGGCAATCTTGTGACTCTTTTTGATCCTAAGATCAAAAAGATACTAAGAAGAAAGGCCCAGGACAATGTAAATAACCCTGTCAATGATGTAGTGAATACAACACTAATGCAAAAAATAATAGTAACCCACCTATACTTGACGATGTTAAACCACCACCGCAAGATTTGCAAACCGTAGCTAACACATGGAATCAATACTGGCTTGATCCTATGGCGATGGATATTACTGGAGTGATTGTATTACATCCACTGCCAGTGATAAAAAATTCATCATGTTGAGTGGGTTTCTTCAAATGCTACAAAATTGTGGGTTGCTCGCAGGGCTACCATATGAGAATCTGCATAACTATCTACACAACATTGTTTTCATCTACAAGAGCATGGTGTATAGTTAAAATCTATCCATGGATGCCATTAGGATCCATGTCTTTCCATTATCTCTAACAGGCAATGCAACCCTATGGTTAGCCGAGCTCCCACAGAGTTCAATCACTGGCTGGGGAGAACTGCAAAAGGCCTTTTTAGAAAGGTACTTCCTAAGGTTAAAGAAGTTGATGTTAAAGGACCAGATCAACAACTTCGAGTGATTTCTTGGTAATTCTCTCAGTACTACGTGGGAGAAGTTTCCAATCTGTTTGAGAAGTGTACCTGACCAGAGGATTATTGATGAAGCCCTGGTGGAGATCTTCTATAGAGCTCTGGATGAAAATAGCCAAGCTGTCACTAATATGTCTTGGGTGGCTCATTTTTGATCATCCATTTTTGGAGGTTGCTCAAAGGTTGGAAATAGTGGTCAAGATGAATCATGCATGGAGGATAAGAGACAAGTCCACTACCAAAAACTCATTCTTAGTGAGTATAGATTTGGCGCAAGCAAATATAAATGAAGATGTGTTACAAGATCTTGTGCGGATCAATACCAATATGGAGTTGCTGATGAAATAGAACTAAGAACATATGAATATAGTAGCTCATCAACCTTATCGAGCACCCATATATTTGAGGAGCCCTACAATAAGGAGGACACTTGCTTCCTCATTGATCAAATGGTGGGTTTTAGGACCATTGACTAAGTGTCTAATAAGAACTATTGGTGCCAAGGTCAAGGATACTAAGGTCAAAACTATAATAGTGATGGCGACTTCAGAGACAACAATTAAGGAGGCTACTATGACATGAACAGGGGCCAGGACAGAGATATTGATTGGGGATGCAGAGATGGTTATAGAAATAGTCCATATGTTCCACCACACAACTGTGACTCTGATGTTGGTTTCTCTCGAATTAAGGAGATTTTTGACCGACTATTGAAGAAGGCTGACACTCAGAATGACACCTTGAAGGGGATAAAATCTGACATCTCCAATATTGACCAGAAAATTATATCTCACTTTGTTGCTATCAAGCAGCTAAAACAATAGTTCAGTCTGATATTAATTCTATTAAACCAGCATCATAATTGTACATTGCCCAAAACACAGTTTAGAACCCAAAGAATCACGAGTAGTATGTGGCAGTGACTACACGTGATGATAGACACACCATCGAACCTCCGATGCCAGTCCATGATAATGACAATCGTGAATAGATTATTGAGACTAGGGATGCAGAGACCAGAGATGCTCGTGCCAAAGATGGGGAGAATGATACAGTAGCCACGCCATAGAAGTTAAAACCCATGCCTTGAACTCCTCGTCCCTTCCCACAGAGACTCAAAAAGAAGGAGGAGGAAGGTAAATTCCAGTACTTCATCTCCATGATGAAATAAATCTCCATCAATCCTCTCATCAAAGCATTCGAGAAGATGATTGGGTATGCAAAGTTCATGAAGGACTTGGTTACCAAGAAATGGACTATAAGTTAGGAGCTTCAGCATTGCAGTACGATATCCACATGCTCCTTAGTGCAGAAGCGAGAAGATCCTAGAGCATTCACCATACCCTGCACTATTGGAGAGGTTGAGTTTGCAATGACATTGTGAGACATAGGCACTAACATAAATTTAATGCCTTTTGTAGTATTCAGGAAGCTAGGCTTGGGAGCCCCTACTCCTACAAATATGCAATAGTTTATGGCTGACACAATGGTGAAGAAGCCTGTGGGAATATTATATGACATTCTTGTCAATGTGGAAAAATTTATATTCCCTGCAGAATTTATGATCCTTAATTGCAAAGTCGAGTTTGAAGTCTCAATCATCTTGGAAAGCCCTTTTTGAGCCACTAGATGAGCACTAGTGGATATGAAATCCGGCCAACACAAGTTTCAATTGAATGATGAAGAAGTTGTCTTCAACATCTGTCAGTCAATGAAGAGGTCAGACGATCTGAAGATGGAAGTTTTGGCCCTTGATGAAGTATGAGTAATCAAATGGTCCAAGTAGTGTCGCAATAGTAAATCAGGTGCTACTTGGGAGGAAACCCAAGCACACTGACGCTTAGGAACCTAAGTATGATTTTTGACCTCTATGCATCAATATATTTATATTTTGTGCATTCAGGATAGTGCAAACCTTTTTCGATGGGGTGTGGGTAGTTATAGGCCTCGGTGAAGTATGAGTAGCCAATACCTATAACTATTTTAATTTTTGAGTTCAAGGGTTTTTTTGCCTGTGTTCTTTCTTGAAGAACATTTATTTTCTATTGAACCGACATGTTTAGGATGTATGAGTAGTATTAGTAGCATGTAGTACTAAAAGTCTATGGCATATGCTAATTTTCATTTAAAAATGATGCCCATCAATTTTTTTGGTTAGGTAGTTTTGATAACAACCATGCGTAATCGATGTGTGATAGTGCTTGTTCTGATAAGTGGGGTGTAATTGTGATAACAAGCATGATCTGAGAGTTTGTGTTGACAATGTAGTCAGTGTCATGTGTGTGTGAGCCCTTTTGTGTAAGTCCTATACTGTGTTTCAATTCAAAGCTTACCCTGTTACTCTGACTGAGAATGTAGATTAGTTAGTTAGGAAAAGATCTTAGGCCATTGTTTATACTAGTCCACTTAGCCTAAATAACCAACCAAATGCATTTGTTTCCTTCGATCTGAATTTTTGAGCTTAAAGTGTACCCTTTTCTTTGAGCAAAAAACCTAAGTTGAGGGGGCTAGTGTAAAGAATATCACAGCAAATGGGGTGGGAGCTAATGATACATGAAAAAGGGAGAAAAAATATGTTGTAGGTGCAAGAAAAATAAATAGATGCCTAAATGATGAGGTAAAAATAAAAGCATGTGAAAAACAAAAGACAGTGAGCTAAAAATGAGAGTAAGGAACCTAGAAAAGGTTGAATAGGAGAAAAGGAGAACGAGTGAAAAAATGATTGTGTTGGTAGGGCAAAAGTGTAGAATAGCACAGTGTCAAGTAGGGTAGTTAGTCACTATGTTCCCAAAACATCATACCAAAGCCCCATGAGCCTACGTTACAAGCCACGAAAGTGCTATAGTGATTCTAATCCAAGTAGTTAAGGTCATAGTCGGGAGAATAGGGGCAAACATATAGTATTGAGCACAGTGTTTGAACAAAAAGCATTTAATCTCAAAATACTATTATAAGTGGGACATGGGATTTTGTTTTGTCAGGGAACTTGTATTGACTATTGATGATAGGCTATTTCAGTGATTGTTGCTTATCTATGGTTACCTTGCTTTTAATAGTTGTGTTTTCACATGTATTGATCTGCATTGGTTTGTGTGATGACTATCTGATATGCGTTGATGTGTTTGTTTGGGTATCTGTTTGTTACTGTACTGCTTATGTTGTTTGAGTCCGTCGCTTGAGGACAAGCAACAATTTTAAGTTGAGGGTGTTGAGGTGTTGTCAAAATAGAATACTTTTGATGCTTAAAATATGAAATTTTGTGTGTTCTCAAAGTGATGTTTATGGGTTTATGTGGTTTTATGTTTATTTTGCAGAAATATAAGGTTGGCATGATTTTGGGTTGATGTCTATAGAATTATAGCTTTTTGGTGAAGTATGAGACACCCTATGAGTCATGGATACTTCCACGAGCCATAGAGTGGTGTCATGGCCAAGATCCAGAAAAGGGCCTATTTTAAGATGTTTAGTCCAGAAATGTGCAGATGAGTCGTAGAAAGTTATACGAGCTGTGGAACAGGATTCGTGCCTTAAGGATCAAAATTTGAGGATTTTTAGAGAAGCGCCCGGATGAAACCCTATACAGGTCGTAAGTCTGAATACGGTTTGTAGGAAGGTCTCATAAAAGTGATGGCCAGTTTTGAAGGATGAAGTCTACAAAGCCTTGGTACGGGCCGTAGAACATTGTATGACCTGTAACTCTTTTTGTAAAGCCTGTCGACTCAATTTTCCTTTTTCATTTTGGATTTAGTTTTTACTTAGTATAAATAGGGTTTTAGGTTTCTTAATGCAAGGAGAGAGAGAAAACAACAGAATTGTCATGCCCAAAATCCCATTAAGGCGTACTGGCACCCGTTGTCGACCAGGCTCGGGAGAACCAACCTATAATCACACTATCTATGAACATTATAAGGTATTTCC